>JARFTM010000147.1:0-81928 GCA_030278935.1 Trichoderma polysporum | reverse complement strand
TTTTTTTTTTTTTTTTTTTTTTTTTTTTTTTTGTTTTTTTTTTTTTTTTTTTTTTTTTTTTTTTTAATATTATATCCTTATATATTGTAAGGCTATATTTCCTTATCTATACATTCTCTAATGTACATTCTAGGGATAGAATGCCAACTCCTATTTACATAATCTACTACATTACCCAACATAACTACGTTCACCCCACATATGCTTTTCTACAAAGGGCCCTTTTTTAATTATCATGGGGGCGTGTAAATGGTGAGTTTTTGCGCTTACTTGCAAAAAAAGAGTGGCTGCGGCTCATAAAAGAAAAGCTGGTCGAAATCATATATCTCATAGGAATAACCTCCTTAGTTCAAAGACACAGCCTCATTTTCCAACATTAAATTCGTCACTGTTCGGGGCTTTAAGTTTGACCTAGTAATGAGATATATGTGATCTTAGGCGACAAGAGGGACGTAGTCACGGTAATATAGTCAAGCTTACATGTAGTTTTACATAATGCAGATAAGGTTACATATCTGGATGAGATCAGCTCGGGTACAGCCGTGTAGATGGGGCCAACAAGTCCAAACAAGCTTTCATAGTCCAACTTGAAGATGGCGTCCAGGTAGCTTTTAGATTTAACTTTTTGGTTTGCTTTGTTGACGTATTGCCTTTGCTGGTTGGCATATCGGTGGGCTATATAAGCGCAAAGAGACCCTACTCAAAGACGGAACAAAACCCTTCACATATGCAATTTCAATCCACGCTTTGAACCAATTCATCTTCAGTTGTGCACGCCAAGTTAACATTCTCTGAATTCTTTTACCTTGTACGCAAAATATGGCAGCGCGAATTGACATTGCCCGCCATGGCGATGTCGTCTTACGACTCCCCACCGGCACCCCGGTGGATCAACCGACAGATGGGCAGCATCCAACCTACCGAGAACTCAGAGTATGCTCCAAAATTCTGTGTCAAATCTCGCCCATATTCAAAATAATTCTCCACGGACAGTTCAGAGAAAGCATCGAGTGGGCACGGACACAAGCACGAGCAAAGGCCGCCAGCAACGGCAACAACAACAACAACGCCGAGAACGCGCCATATGTACTGAACCTCCCTGAAGACGACGCAGAGGTCATGACGTACTTTTGCCAGTTCGCCCACTTCACGGGTCATGAGCTCTGCACAAAGCCTGAGACGGAATTTATAGAGAAGATGGCGTTTCTGTGCGACAAGTACATGTGCTCTCTTGTCATGCAGGCTTGCGGCGAGCCGTTGCTGAAGGGCTGGCTTGGAAACGGCGATGAGAGACGCATATGCAATGCGTCTATCGAGGACCTGTGTCGGCTTTTTGTCTTTACGTATGTCGTGGACCTACCGAAAGAGTTCTCGCAGGTGTCGTGGCTGCTTTTCATCCGCCATCGAGGCCCATTGTCAAAGACAGGTTCTACTGCGGAGAGGGTGTTGAGAGATCACCCGTTACTACCAGAAGATGCCTTCAGTAAGGATCAATCTTGTTTTTTTTCCCCCTCCTTTTCTTATTTCTCCTGGCTAACCCCTTTGTCTTAGAATGCTTGGACAGGAAGAGGCTTTACTACTGTAGACAGATCCACGCCGCTTTGGGGTCTTGGCAAGACGCAGCCAAGAACTGTCCCGAGGCCGCCAAGAGCGTGAAGAAATATATCAGCCATCTCTACACGAGAAGGCTCTCTCCCTACAGCCTTTATACCTCAGACCTTTCGACCACTGATCTCTACAAGCTGGCGCCGCACTCCTCTTGGCGTGTTGTCAGTGCCGAGAAAGTAGCTGTGTCAATCTTTATAAAAAGATCGCTCGGGTGGCATGGCTCACAAAGATGCAGGAGCAAAAGTTAGTCTGTCTGCTATGCCTGAAGAGTGATGGTCGGTTTTTTAGGCATCGCAAATGCTGGGCCTTTCACTGATAACCACGGATGACTTTCCTTTGGACGGCAATGAGAAATCTGGAGCGTTTGTTTTTCGGTAGGGTTTATGGAGTCTCTGTAGCGCTGTATTTCTTTAGTACTTCTCATAATTTGGCACGCTTTTTCGTTATCATCGACTGGAAGTACTGTAGGTAAACTTATATGGAGCATCAATTCGGGTTTGTGAGCGGATGGATCTATATCTACGAAGGACTGGCTACAAAGGATTCGTTTGCCTTGGAGGTATTATTCATCTTAGCAACTGCATATATTTTTTTTTTTTTGCAAAATGCAACTATACAGATCTTAGAATAGCATTACACTATAGTTATTATGCTGTTATTAAATTATTGGTTAAGAAGGAGCTAATATAGAGATAAAGGATATATTTGGCTGGATGCTGCTATTATAGGCTCTTAAGAAGGGGAATAAGGCTATTAAGCTACTATTAAAGACGGGAACTAAAATAGAGGTAAAGGATGCATCTAGCCAGAAGCCGCTACTACTATAAATAAGCACTAGACTATTATCAATTTTTTAAATAACAAGGGAGCTGATATAAAGGTAATGGATGTATTTAGCTACACGCTGTTATTATACGCTATTGAGAAGGGGCATGAGGCTATTGAGAAGCGGCATGAAGCTATTGCTGCGCTGCTACGTAAAATTCGAATGACTATGAAACTTCGCTTACATGTGAAATGGTGGCTATACTTGCTATCATAGCGCTCTCTTCACTTTGTAATTTCTAACTCTATAGGACTAAATAAAGCAGATAATTTTTTAGTTTCTGCTGTATAGTCACATTAAAGATCATTTATGATTATAGCTGTAAATTAATAGTATTATCGGCAATATACTAAATAGTAAGAAATCCACACTATAACATCTTGCAAAAAGTCAACAGGATCGTGCGAAGTACTACATGGACTTTAGCGAATAGACTAATACCACAACAAATGCAAAACTATCGCGTGATGTGTGTATAATCCTTTCATTCAGCTGCTCTTGACTTGTGATACTGATTACTAGAAATTGATGACCCCTCTTCCAGGCAGAAGCACGAAAATCGGGCTATTTGGTTTCAGCTGGAAGAGGGGTCGAATCAACATTATCTATCTATTGGATAGATATTTCGTCAGCGTCAGTCTGCTGACTGTTATATTTATTCTCCTTATATATTGTAGTAAAGGTCGTAAAACGAAGGAATGAGCCGCAAAACGAAGGATTGAGCCAGAAACCTACATCGTTATTGGAAGACGAGCTCTCTTGCGGGGTATAAATTGGTGGTTTTGGAGGCTCTGTTTGGCATTATCAAACATATAAATATCTTCAATTTCCACTATGTTCACATAAACATGCCATTATCACAAGTCAAGAGCAATTAAATAAAAGTAATTATAACGCACATTACGCAGCAACACTCCTAAAAGCCTAAACCATCATCAAGTCTAAGACAGAATGCCGAACCAATACACATACTATCATACCCAAGCATTTATTAGCTTTATCATCAAATTATTATCTCAATCAGCTATATTTAGTGGGTCGGCATTGACAGCAGCAGAGAAGCAGCTTGCCATCTCGCTAGTACAAGCGTTATCGCCGTTACGAAATGGATATGGACTGTGGGATCCGTATAACGACAGTCAACAACGATATCTGGTAACCTTGGATACAGCAATCTCTCATGCCATTGGCAGCGGCGGGTACGACGCGGCCTGTGCGCTATTATTCAAAGCATTCAACTCGATGACCAATTTCATCCAGACCGCCAGTGGTATGAGCAGTATCTATGAACAAATTCCAGAGGGCGTTGACTCTATTATAGGCACGTATGCCTTTATGCAAGGGTTGGAAAACGATCCTGGAGACCACATCGCCCTCTGGAAGGCAATGTGGGAATATGTCAACGGTGACCCAGCATTGGCGACTGAGACTGAGACCGAGGTGCATGAAGAAATCAGGGTGAGGGATGGAGAGCATCCTCTAACAACACTTGACTGGATACCAAACGCTGCGCTGTGTAAGGCACTAGCAAGACTAATGCAAGACTACTGTCCTTACGACGTACGACTGTCGCATAAAGGCCAGTACTACAACATTGTAACGAGAGACTTGGCGGCGAAATATCTAGCACAGCAGGAGGTGCCATCTAACGACGAACGTAAGGGCATGCTCTTTATCTCATATAAGATAAGAGATATGGGAAGAGACGTTGATGACAATATTTGGGATTGGGTAAATGCTGCTTGTGCAGGTAAAGGCGAATTGATCTCATCTATTGCGACACTTCAGCAGAACGTAGTTAGGTTGTACAACGCGCAACTGACAAATAATCTGATTGCGCGCGAGTGGTGCGACGTCAATGACAGGAATGGCAATTCATTATGGCAGTTCAGAGAAGGAAACAACACCACCGATATCAACCAGGACACTTGGTCCATTAACATAGGATCTACACGGTATTATCCAACCAGGTCGATAACACTAGGAGCAGGAGATTCGGCGGTCATGATGGATGCTGATGGGTTGAAGTTGGGCAAAATCAAATTGCGAGGCAAGGCGCAAAATGATATTTGGTATACGACAACGGCCACAATCTAGGCCATAACAATTGCGACGAAACACCATGAGCCTTTGGCGCATTATCACTAGTTAGTTATATTATATATGCAATATAATCTGTGCGACCTCTACCCTGCATGCAAGTATGATCTTGTTTCGGGTGATGATATTAGCCATGGACGTATTAGTTCCATTCCCTCCGACGTAGTTCGTGATGACAATATGAGGCGCCAGGTTGCAAACTCTCATCACAGTGCTAACAAGATTGCTGTTTCGCCAAGTTTTATAATCGGCAGGATGATAGGTTATGAGTAATATCATTGGTCTGAGAGCCAGCAGGAGGAAGTGGCTGGTTAAATCGAAGCATCGTGGCGCATCCGACCTGCAGTGATATTGGTCATCAAGATTACATGCGGTCCTTATTTGACGCTGTTCTGCCTAACTGCCGGACGCCTTCATATTTGCCTGTGCGTTGTTCAATCTACTTTCGCCTGTGGCTCCTTTCCCTACCCTGTATTGCTCTGGATCTCTTCTCTATTTTGTCAAATTGTGGTGTTGGTGTTGACATTCCTCAAGCCGCCAGAACACATCGGACACCGGGCCAGCTCCCCGCTAGAAATGGCGCCCAACAGGGGCGTCAGTCTCATCCAGGTCCCTTCCTCTGACGCCGACGCCAATACAGACATTGACATCATTGGAATCCATGGCTTGTACACGAAATCTCCAGACACGTGGATTACAAAGTCCAAATATCCCCATGAGGACGTCAATTGGCTGGAATGTCCGCGTATGCTACCAGAAAGAGCAAAATCTGCCCGGATCTTCATGTGTGACTGGCCAGCCGACCTCTTTGAACAGCCAGATTTGATCCAGAAGGCAGCCAAGGAGTTTGCTCGGCTCTTGCTCGTCAATATCAAACGACGTCCTTTGCCAAAAGGGGAAGATCGGCCGATTGTCTTTATTGCATCATGCCTCGGAGGCATCATTTTGATAGAGGCTCTCTTAGCCGCTGACCGTATCAGCTTTGCCTTATGAGATCCTTAAGGCTATAACAGCGCTGCTTGAGTATAAGAATACAGCCGAGTTTTTCCAAGCGGATGCTATTAGGGCCTTATGCCAGCAATCAACCTTGCCTTATGAGATCCTTAAGTCTGTAGCAGCGCGGCTTGAGAATCAAAGCGAGTATGTACGAGAGACCGCCGAGACTGCACTTCGAAGGCATGGGGAATTCTATTGCACCCTTTTTAATGGCCCTTACATTAAGTCTATTTATAGGATTTTACTCCAGCGAACCTTTGAGGAACAATTGAGTTGGTATATTAGTGATGGCAACACCTACATTAACACGCCAGAAGATATTAGAAGAACTTCTATTGATAACTATGATGACATTAAGGCTACAATAGAAACAGCTCGGCCAGCAAACTTTCCAACATGATAGACGGCAAGACATTCAATAAGTATTAAATTTCCATACTATATTAGCCGTTATAGTATGCAAAACTTAGTTATTGCCTAGCTATAACCACCTCCCAACCCACCGTTTCGTCCCTCCCGTAATTATATCTTTCAGAGGTGACAAATAAGTAGCAAATACAATGCCGAGGAAAACAAAAGTATGATCATATTTGTCGTATAATGCTAGCTCCATCCAGTTATTAACTAGGACCACTCTCATAGATTCTAACTGTAGCGTCTAGTTACCGCTAGGTAGATTAGAGCCCGCAACCGCGAGGCGAGAGGAAAGATCCAGTCGACGGAGAGTCAACCGTACAGCTACCAGCCATTACCCACTGCTATACGTAGAGGTCCTAGCACGTAGTCCAGTTCGGGATAACACATTGTTTCAGCTGCGCCATTGCCTCCCTATTATATATATTGTATGATACAATGGTTGCTTTCCAGAGAGGCAGAGAATCAACTGTAGGTGAGATATAAACCAAGTGCATTGGACGACAAGCGAGAATAATATAGACAATCCCATCCCTAACTTAAAACTAATTTAATTTCATTATTTATATTGAAATTCTCCCAGAACCCCGTTGCTTATGAATTCTTCTCGTGCCTCTCTTCCTATGCATTTGCTCGAACTGAAGAGACGTATGGAGTATATACCCCATAACTGGGGCATATTTGATCGTGGGTGACCCAAGTGGGGTGGCTAAATAAGGATGCTTACATGATACAATGTTCCTCAGGTACGGACCCCACCACGTTCATGTGAGACAAGCGGTGATATCACGCGAAAGTTAACAAGATTGAGCGAAAGTACTGCATGGATGTTAATGTGTCCACCGTATGGGCGGCACGTACCTTGGTGCTGTTTGGCCGTTTACCTACATTTTAAATGAAGAAAGAGAGCAAAAGAGGAAGCCAATAGTGAATATCACTGTACCTAGGCAACATGAAGTCTCTAGACGGTTTCAACATAGGCTATATGCTTCAGTGCGTTGTTGTGAAGTCCGCAAAGAGGATACGGGGAGGCCTTAGTATCCATGTGCAACCATCTCCTCTATTCACATAATGAAAGGCGAAGGAATCTTCTTGACGGCAACTCACCATCGCGATCTGAATCGCAATACGCATACACAACGGCTACTCTCGGAGGCACACAAACCAACCATGGTGATGTTCGTACAGCTGTTCTCGCGACAATCATGTGTTTTACACGAGTATCATCATCTGATGCAAACGAGCTCTCTCAGGCATTGATGCGCCCCTTTACACAATAAAAACCACAATCGTATCCATATCGAAGCATCCTCACGACGAAACGTTCAATCCACGTGGGTACATTGTATCCAACAAAGAAAAGCATGCCCCCTGCAACCGAAGCTTACCGCAGCTTAACAAGCTCATCCAATGTTCAAATTTCACAAAATCCAATTTTTCACCGCTGGAAAGTGAAAAATAAAAATAAAAAACAGGGCTAGGTAGTAATTATTACGCAAAGAACCACAAACCCTCAGCCCTGCCAAGTTTCAAATCTCGCCACGGAGCCCACCTACACGCCACTACTCGCCAACTCCTTCTCTTCTTTTCTCTTGCTCTTGAGCTTTTCACGGCAAACGCCCAACTGCTCCACAACGGCAGCAATAATCTCAAGCCACGATGGAGGCGGAAAAGTGGGAAACCACTAATGCGGATCCCGGCAGGCGGGTCTCGGCAGCCTGTGTCGAGGTTCGTGACTCTTTTGAAGGGCGCTATTACGAAAAGTCGTAGGGCTACCTAGTAGAGGCGGGAAGACAATGAAAAAGGGAAAAAGGGAAAAGGGGGGCGATCATTTCTTTGATTCCACTGTGGTGCTATGAGAATACGTGTATTGGGATTTGGGGATTGCCAGTGATATCCGCAGTTGTGTGGGAATTACGAAGCGAATTGCGAAGCGAATTACGAAGCTATCCGCGAATACTTCAAGCCGCTGTGTTGCGTATGTCACCTTAATTAGATACAAAGGACCGTCATACTCGCAGAACTATGTAGAATAAGTGAGTAATTCATAGAAACAGCTAGTACTCCGAGCAGTCATCGGGAACCATCCATCGTCATCACGGCCTTGGCCGATGACCCGATCAGGCTCGGAGCCGCCAGCTACCATCGGCTTCGGCTTCTGCTTCACTTCAGCTTCACATTAAGCAACCCGTTAGGCTACACACGTAACCACAGCTAGCTGCAGGCTGCAGGGGAAGAGTCACTGGGCCAATAGTTCACACAAAAACTCATCACCTTTCATCTCAGCCAACCAACGCCTCGTCACGGGCTCAGTCAGCAAAAATACCCCTGTCGTTTCGGCCCGAGCAAGCTTAACCCGCGGCTTACCGTGCGCAAAAAATTTCTACAGTACGTACTCCGTATACCTCGTACCTGAAAAAATGGAAAAAAAAATCTTTCCATCCCGGCTGAGTCAGAGCCGCAGCTGAGCCACACCCCGTAACCAAACATGTGATACCCACCGGCCCACTACTAGCATACGCACCACGATGCCTCATTAAAGAAAAAACCTGTACGCGGCTTCTAAAAAAGGAGTTTTTTGGTGGCTACGATCGGGTTGTGGATCCGCCGGCAGTCATAGAATAACTGGATCTCGTTATTACGGATCCGCCGTGTGCTGAAAACATGTTTTTTTAGTAGAAAGAAAATTTTATTGTACCTGTATGGGGGGCGAGATGGAGAACGTGGGTTCGTAAGGGGATGGAAATTCACGGCATCGTGGGTAGTACGTACCACGGAGTCGTGGATGGATTTTATATATAAGAGCGATGGGGATGCTGCTTGAATAGAGGATTTTATTATCACCAGCATCATCAACAGCTTCAAAGTCACTCTCATACAAAGCTTCACTTACAAAGCTTCACTTACAAACCAACAAAATTCATCACTTACTCTCATCAAACAAAACAACCCACAAACCACTCAAAATGTTTGTCGACGATCTCCTCAACATCCGCGCTCACATGAGCACCGGTACCAACCGCCCCAAGAGCTTCTCTCCCTCATCAAACAATTCTTCCGCCGCCTCCACCCCTGACAACCGCTCTCTCGCATCTCAGAAGAAGAAGAACATTCTTCGCCGCATCTTCGGCTCCCAGCCCGAGAAACCACCCATGCACAGGGGAATGCCTGTCAAGAGCATGATGTAAAAACATACATTACATTCTATATCATGTGCTCCTAACACGGAGAGGGGAGGATTGCCCATTCCAATGGCATGAAAAACCACAAACACACAAAACAAACACTCCTTTTACTTTCAACGATGACAACGACAACAACAATACTTCTTTCAACTACAAAAAGAAAGAAATATACACAACAAAAGTTTTATTCTGATTTTTTTTTAACTTGGGCATGGAATTCGGGCTAGGAGCACAAAAAGTTTTATATCATGAGTATTACATCATATACCCATTTGATTCGAGAACGCGAGGATACCTATACACACACAAAAAGGGGTAAAGGGATGTCTATAACATCTAGAGAGGAAAAAGAGATGGCGGATTAGATTTATTCACATCAAACCATTTAATAATAACATAATTATCATTCTTAAATACTTGTTTCCGATGTCTTATAAAGTGAATGATGTAGACCGCTGCAGTTAGGAGCGAAACAGGCGTCTTGTTCAAGATTATATGTCTAGAGAGAGTCGCGACGAGTTATATCTTGAGTAGCAACAGCAGTCATCTCGAAAGCGAAAACAATGTAGTTCAGGCTCTTGCGCCGCTGGCCTTGCTGCTATACGTAACCAAAATATTGTACCTGGTCAGCCTGACGTTATGATGTTATGATACCATGAATTACGATTTGGTGTTTGTATAGTCTGTCTTCGACGGTCTCATTAGCATAAAAGAGCGGTTACTTCAAAATAAACGACGCAACACTGAGCTTTCACTGCTAGCAAGTAGACCCAACTAATCATATTTGGGAGAATCTAAAGAACAGAAAAGCGTGTGGCTGGATTTGAGCCGTTTATCTTATGCACCGTATGTATGTAAAGCTCTCTTGTAATGCGTGAAACATGCCATGCCACGCAAGGTACTCCGCTGCTACACCGTCCCGCATTCCTAGACATTCCAAGGCACAACGCAGGGATGCCGCTTCAAGCGTAGACCTCACGCTGGAACTACTTGAGATTTTGTGATCATCAGAACGCAATCCGGTTCCGTCCTGCAAACACATTTTGTACCTGTGCCTGTACCCTTTCAAACCTCATATACTTGCAGCTTTCACTTTCTAAGTGTTTAAAGAGTGCATCAAGCGTGGTAAACTGCTTCTTACATTCCCTCGAATTCGGACAATGATACACTTTCTGCCTATGCACAGGCGAGTTGAGGTGGGCAGTTAAGGATGTTGAAGCTTTGAACTCCTTGTGGCAGAGATAACATTCCCAGGAATACCCGTTGAATGCCTGCTCGGTGACTGAGTACTTGACATTCACCTCTTTGTGCCATTCAATCTGCTTGTTGGTAATGACGCCATGTGGGTCTCGCTGTTGAATGATGCGGAGGATGGCATCGTGATCAAGATTAGGGGCCTTAGGACAAGAGCCATACCCAAGATGTGCTGCAACGCCGCTAGCTGTGGTGAACTTGGTGTTGCAGAAAGGACAGGACACATTAGTGCCGCGGTGAATTTTGGAGTTGAGATGCTATAGGTAGGTGTTGTCAGCACTCAGGTTCTCTTAAGCTGGTTTGTGAATGTTGTAGAGTCTGACCATCTTTATAGCGTTTCCGTTCGCAAATCTTAGATCACATTCTTTACAATAATGCGCATAATGAGCCAAACTCTTCATATGTTTTTCTGCGGCTTGTTGATCGCGAAATTTCTTGTCACATGTCTCACAGGGAAACTTTGGCGCCCAATGTTGTGTAGCATTCATATGCTGATCGCAAGCACGTTGTGTTCCAAAGGTCTGAGGACAGGTCTCGCACTCTGGCCAGTGGCCACAATCATTCATATGCTGGTTTGCTGCGTTTTGAGAAAGGAATTCATCGTCACAAGTTTCGCATTCGAAGCGCGGCGCCCAATGATTTTTAGCACTCATATGCTGATCACAGGCACGTTGGGTTCCGAAGGTCTGAAGACAGGTCTCGCATTCTGGCCAGTGGCCATAGTCACTCATGTGCTGGTCGCAGACTTCTTCGTACCGGAAGGTAGCCGTGCAAGTCTCACATTCATACATGCTAGATGGTTTAAACAGATCGCCTCGGTTAGAAGTGGCAGATTGACGTTTGACGAGGTGGGAGCCTGGGATGGGAGTTGGAACGAAGCGGAGACGTCTGTTTTCATACTTTTGACTTCTTTATCCCGCACGTTATGTATAGAATCCGTCATCGCACCTGCATCCATGATTGGTGACAAGAGTCCAATCATGTGACCGGTTGCAGCTGTTAAACGATGCAGGATTGGAAGGTCACAGTCAAGGTAAAAAAACAACATCATTGGCAAGACATCCTGCCTACACACAAAGCTACAAATTGGTTCTATAAGCAGCGACAATTGATTGGGCCTAATTTTCCAATTGAAATACAAATAGTACGGTAACAGCATCACCGCAAATCTGCAAGATCAACATACGGTGTTCACAACAGCCATAGGCAGTAGATGTGTTCTACCAACACCCATCGTTTCAGCCGCCGTGTGCTGGTAGCCGTTTTATCATTGCAGACAAATCACTGGCTAATCACAAGCATTTAGATAGCTGCGGTCTGATCAACTTTGGACTAGTTCATAAAAAATTCCCTATGGAATTTTTTCTTAGTCTCCCGGCTACGCCTAGGCGGCTCTCCCGTATAGCTAATATTTTCGCCTCAGCTCATGCCTCAATAACATCATCATAGTGGGCGGCATCATCCTCTTCCACCCTCCTAGGTTCTTAGCTCTCCAGATTTCGGTAATCTCCATTTGACGGTATCTTTCACTCCTTACTCACCACCATGAGTCATGCGAGGGTCGTCAGCCGGGACGGTGCGATGGCTGCTCCTCAGCGACCTCCACTTTCAGCACCGTGATCTGGACCGGGTACGGCAGACGGCGCAGTGGATCGTTGCGGAGGCGAAGCGAAACCAGGTCGGGCGAGTGGTGGTGTGCGGCGACTTGCTGACGAGCCGTACGATGCAGCCGACGCATGTGCTGTCTGCGTGTTACCGCTTCATCGGCCTTCTCAGCGATGCCGTGCCGCGAGTCCACATCTTGCTCGGCAACCATGACCTCGCCTACCGCCGCGACTACCAGACCACGGCCCTGGACGCCCTCAATATCAGCCGCTTGGCCCCGTATGTATCGCTGCATAGCCGCATCGCTCATCACGAATGGGACGGCCGGCGGGTCTTGCTGCTGCCGTTTCGCGAGGAGCAGGATGAGCTGACCGAGGCCGTTGCTGCTCTTAGCCCCAGAGAAGCAAGCAAGACGGTTGTCTTTGCCCATCTCGCAATCAACAAGGCTATCACGCAGAGGTATGTGGTCGGTACTGGCGTGGACAAGCTCTGTGCGGCGAGCTCCATCACGTACCGCGGCTTGACGGGCCCGGATCGGTTTGCCTCTCTGGCCCGAACGTTCACGGGACATTTCCACAGTCACCAGACCATTGTCCAAGAACAGCCTGGCCGCAACAAAGTCGATCTGCAGGGCAGCGTCACGTACCTGGGCTCGCCCTTGCAGTTAAGCTGGGCCGATCTCTACGACGAGCAGCGGGGCGTAGTCTTATTCGATCCGGAAACGCTTGGGCACGAATTGCTCGTCAACCCGCATGCTGTCGGCTACACAACGGCTGACCTGAGGCAAGTTCTCGATGGCCAGGTCGATAGAGGTGCCGTCGCAGACAAGCATGTCCAGCTCCTCGGCGAACTTACGCCTCTCAGTTACGTCGCAGCTAAGGACAAGCTTCGTTCGCTAGACGTGCGGAGCGTGCGGAAGTACAGTCCCGTTAGCTTCGCCTTGCGCGCTGACCGTCCGATACTCGGTGGCCTCGGTGCATCGGTGCCGGAGAGTGATGCCGCTATCCAGCCCTCGGAGGAGCTTGCAAAGGATGCGGCGAGCGACGGCGTTTCGGGTTCTGATTCTGGCATTGAATCTCGGGCTGTAGGACTCGATCTCGCCGCAGAAGCTCGCGAGTATGTGCAGTCATTAGAGCTAGACGAGTCTCTTCTCTCGCGACGAGACGAGCTGGTACGGGTTGGTCAGCGAATAATCCAAGTCTCCCGCGAGATCGCAGACAAGGATGGCGAAACCAAGGTTAACCACCGAGACTTTCTCGACGGGTCACCTCAATCTGTTGACACAAGGACCGCCACCGAGTTGGGAGAGCCCTCGACCCAGGACTTCGTAGCCGAGCCGCGCACGCTCACAATCACCAACTTTCTTGGCGTGCAGGGAACTATCACTATCGACTTCCGACAGGACCTTCCGCGTGGATTGACCTTCCTGGTTGGCGATAATGGCTCCGGTAAAAGCACGCTCATTGAGGCTATGGTGTGGTGCTAGTTCGGGCGGTGCATTCGCAGCGGGCTGGCGGTCAACGATGTTGTCAACGACGCTGTAGGCAAGAATTGCTCCGTTATACTGGAGTTCGTCAATGGATACACCATCGCGCGGTATCGCAAGCACAAGAGACACAGCAACCGTGTGGTAGTCTCGCTGCACGGCGAGCCGCAGCTGCAGCTCGAGCACCCAGACGCGCGCACGACACAGGGGGCTATCAACGAGCTGCTTGGCACCGACTACGATACGTATGTCAGGACGGTCGTGCTGAGCCCCGAGAGCGCAGTGAGCTTTCTGAACTCGTCGCAAGCGCAGCGGCGCGACTTGATCGAGGCATCGCTCGGGCTGTCGATGCTGGATCAATGCGGGCAGGTGTCAAGGCTGTTACTCAGGGACATCGACAACGCCGTGGATGAGGTGAAGAGCAAGCTGGAAGGCTTGATCCGGACTAAGGAATACATCGAGCGACGGCTCGAAGACCTGAATCGGCCACTGAAACGACTCCATGAGGAGGTGGGGGAGGCTGTCGCATCTTTGGAGGCGACTATTCAAGAGCACACAGCTGCCGAATTACGAATCGATGGACAAGAGCCTTCCGGCGAAGAGAACACAACATTTGGACACGAACATCCTGAGACCGTCATAGACATCGCGGATCGCGAGCAGCAAATCTCAGCCGCAAATAAGGGAGCCCCGGGTTTACTGAGATTGGACCAACCCGCTGAGTTCAGGATGGGCTTCAGCGTTGAGATTACGACGTTGCAGCATCAAACCTACATTGAGCAGGAGAATTTGCGACAGCTGGAGAACTCATATGCTCGGATACAGGAACAGAAGCATGCTAAGCCGCCGTCATGGCTTGGTCAGCTACAGCGGCAAACGCGTCAAAAGCTTGAGGGTATGGTTGCGGCTCACCCTATAGGACTGAGCAGGCTCTTACACGCCGTGAAAACCGCCATCTTCTGCTTCCGGTTGATGGCCGTCAGGAGCCTATTGCACATGTCCGGGATTCCAGGGAACGGCCCCCATAGAACCAACGCCCAAGATCACAACCAAGAAGCAGCCGTCAACAGTCTCCGTGAAGATATCAAGAACAGCATGCTGCGGCTGCGGAAACTAAAGCACGAAACGAACAGGATCATTGCTCTAGAAAACCTCGCCATCAACTACGCAGCCATAATCAAGGAACAGCTCGCGCAGGTCATCCAGGCTCAAAAGGCATGCGAAGCCCTGCAGCAGCAGGTTACGCTCAAGCAGAGCGAGGCAGCCACGTACACGCACTTGGTAGAAACTGAGCAGTCGTCTCTGCAATCGCTACGCTCAGAACACGACGCGCTGGCCACCAAACTTAAGGAGCTCACCGCCGATCGCGAGCTCTTCGCCTTTTGGTCCTCGGCCTTATCAAAGCGCACCCGTCGCGCCTCTTCGTCTTCCTCAACCAGATCCACGGCGAAAGCAACGGCTAACTTCCGCGAGTATGTCCTCGCTAAGTCGCTGTCGGAGCTCAACGTGCTCCTTGTGCAGGTCCTTACAGTGCTGTACGATAACACGCGCCACGCGCACGTCACGGCAACGGGAATGCTGCGTTCGCTGTTTGACTCTGACTTTGCCAACACCATAATAAGTACATCCTTGTCCTCCTCAGGATCTGTCCTCGATCAAAGCCTTGCTGTCAACCCTTCGCTTGCATACGGTAAGCGCTCCGGTGGCGAGCGCAAGCGCATCGACCTGGCGCTCTTCTTCGCACTGCTGCGGCTGGCGTGGGCTAGGAGCGCGCACCGCGCACACTATGTGCTCGTCGACGAGGTGTTTGACAGCCTAGACGAGGCGGGCCAAGCGGCTGTAGTCAGATGGTGCGGGCTCATGTCGCAGACAGTGGTTGGCTGGGTCTTGATGATCACGCATAGCCGATTCTTGGTCGAGCGAGATCCGGGGGAAGACACGGGTAAGTTTCTGGTTGTGAGGGCAAGGATGGGAAAGGGGGGGACGGAGCTCGTAGTCGATGGATGTAGGATTGGTATTCAAGATGGGGCTTGAGACGCCCGAGGAGGGGTTACCATATCGTTCGCTAAATCATATACATCCGGTTTCACAATCGTTGAAAGAGTTTGTACTGCCTCAAGTACTACGTGCATAGCAATCTAATTAATACTGCAGTATACATATCCGTGCGTTAAAGTAATAGAGTATATATTTGACCAGGACGGCTGTTTCGCTCCTCACTGTAACATAATTCTCATTCCTAAATGCTTGTTTCCGATGTTATGTAAAGTGAATGATATAGACCGTTATAAATGAACAAACTCATAGCAAAAGATGTGTCCAAAATTCTATGCATGACAAGTCCCAGTATGATACCATCCCATAAATCATACCCCCCTCCCCAAACGCCGTAAAGTTGTAAAATCCCTATGCCTAAAAATGAACGCTCTGCTTCTTCTTCATCTTCTTCCTCTTCTCCTCCTCCGTCTTCCCCCCTCCGAAAAAGCTAAGCGCACTC
Organism: Trichoderma polysporum; assembly: GCA_030278935.1. Classification (NCBI taxonomy): domain Eukaryota; kingdom Fungi; phylum Ascomycota; class Sordariomycetes; order Hypocreales; family Hypocreaceae; genus Trichoderma; species Trichoderma polysporum. Next base: position 65,957 of record JARFTM010000147.1, on the reverse strand, counting down.
ACACGCGCCCCCGACGGCCCTGCATAAGGCCCCGAGGCATCTGGCGGGGTGAGCTCATTGCGGCCATTCTGCTGCTGAGCCTGTGCCGGCCCCGGTCCGGCACTGTTTGGCCGCGGCGGAGGCAGAGGCTGGAGGTTAAGCGGAGGATTGATCCTATTCACGATGGGCGGGCTATGCCAGCGAGGGCCGCTCAACGCCCCAGACATTGCCGGTACTGCTGCTGTTGTCGTCGCAAGGGGCCGCTGTGGGAGAGGGGGAGAAGGCTGCGTTGGCCATTGGCCCTCAACGCCGTACTCTCGGCGTAGACGCTCCGTCTCAGCGTCGATTTCGGCCTGCTTCCACCGCCGCTGCGCTGCCTCTTCCTCTTCCCGCTGGAGCATCCTCCTAGTCTTCTCCTCCTCTTCTCGAGCAAGGCGGTCTCGACGTTGCCGTTCTTCCTCAGCCACCATGGCCTTCAGTCTCCGCGTCTCTGCATCAATTTCAGCCTGTTTCGACGCATTGCTTGTCGGAGATGGCCTCCCCGGTGGCGTGTGTGTCTGTGCTGGCGATGGGGTATCGGCCAATGCGCCCGACACTAGCGTTGGGTCCCCGGGTGACGGTACCAACGGCCGTGAGCCCCTTCTCGCGCCAGCCACCGGGGCCGTACCGGAGATGTTAAAGGGATCTTGCCGAGGCGCGAAATGCAAGTCTCTGAGAACGACAGCACTTAGTAGAAGCACAACTTCGAGACCCTTTCGGTCTTCCACTTCCACGCGAGCCATGTTGGGCTCGTAGATGCACACGGCATCCCCATGCTTCTCGCTTCGATACATGGCCACCGTAATATCCGGCTCTTTGCTCTTCTTCCCACCCACGCTCTTCCCAGACATGTAGCATGTCATATCCTTGTTCAGTCGGCCATCTCGCTTCCAGTGAAACATAATCTTGGGCGACAGATCCGACACCTCATTGCTCCCCGTTTCCTGATCCAGCTTGCTCGCGCTGGGAAGCTTGAACGTGCGTTCAGGAATCTCAAAGCCCCACGAATCAGGCCGATTCCACCCTCCGGCATTGCGCTTGACGACTATGTTCTGGTCCGGGTTGTATAGCAGCACGGAGAAGGAATCCGGCGTGATGGGGACGATCGCCGGGGAGCCATTCTGATTGCGAATCTCCGCGGCCGAGAGGGTCGGCTGCGGCCATTCCGGCTTTACCAACACCTCACCGTAGATGACGGAATGGTAGTGAGCGTCGAAGAGAGCAATTGCATACTGGTTTGCCGAGGATGAGGGAGCGGGTCTCTTCAAGGTATAGGCACGCGTAGGATCCGAGCCATTGTAGGTGTAGAAGAGAGTGGTCTGCAGTGGGTCTTCCTTGACCGACTGTAGTCGGTACGTGGGGAAGCTGTCGTCGAGCATGGCGCGTAGGTAGAGTAGAATGAAGCCGTCGCCAGATAATACCACAAACAGAAACAGATATGTAAGGGAAGAAAAAATAAATTGGAATTGAAGAGAAAAGCTCCAGCAGTCGCAGAAATCAGCTGGTCATGTCGCTCAAGTCTTGGCTGGAGGGGGTTCACAAGGGCGGCTATAAAAGCGAGGCTGCGGCAAGCTGAGACAGGAGTGGAAGGATCAGGATTCAAGTCTGCAGTAGTGTCAAAGGTCAAAGGTCGGTCGTCGCTTAAGGCGCCTATCACTATCACACAGAGCGATGGAAGTAACAGAAAAGACAAACAAATAAATACAATGCCGATGGTAAAATAAGCCCAAAATATGCCTGCATCGAAGGATTGATGCAATCGTAGCTTTACGCACAACTGTGGCTCCCGCCAACGTCATTGCCAGCAACTTGCTGCGCCACAGCCGCGCGACTCCTGCGCAGCCCATTGGTCCACTGCTCTGACAAGCCCCAGCCAAAAGATGGCTGTGCTCTTCCGCCTCGTTCATCTCAATCAATCGATTATCCAGCGAGAGCCGGCATTGTAAGTGTGCCTTTTGCTTGTTTGATGCATCCTAGCATGAAGACGGTTTCTATCATTAGAAAGGCGAAAGGTACAGCACTGCGGATTGATGATGAAATCAGAATTATATCATGAAAGCTTTATTTGTTTAATTAATTTTATGATGGTAAATTCTATTCGTAAGCGATTCAGCCCTCATTACTCGTCAGAGCTAACGACTTCATATTCTCATCCGTCAAAGTCCAAAGGAAAAAACAAACAAGCTGATCCCAGCATCACCAAAAGCCAAAAACGCCTCAGAACTCCATCCTATGTAACACACAATATTCTGTGTAAACAATCTGTTTCCCTCCCAAAAAAATGTTCCTTTTATATCCGGATATCGTTGTCGTGATCCCAACGCCGTTATGCCCGCTTCTCCGTGTAAAAGAAATGTGAGATGTCACTCAACCAACGTCAGTGCTCATGCCTCTTCGTGGCTCACATGACTCTGGCTTTCATGGCTCTGGCTTTCCTGACTCTGACGCTCATCCTCACCCATATCCCACGGCCTCCTCTGCGGCCAATTGTGATTCACCCAGGCCTCGTCCTCGAGCACTACCAGCCTGCGACGGATATTGTCATTCCTCCTCTGTAACCTTGTCCTTCGGCCCTTTCTGAAGCAGGGCGTCCAGCAACACAGAATAAAACTCATGATGACGCCAATAAACATGCCAATGAGGAACCCTCGAAGGATTCTACCTCCGCTGTTACCACCCTCGGCAATGTTGTGCAGGAATCCGTTACTACTGCCGGTGGATGTTGGAGACGGCGTTGATGTCGCCATGCTTGTTGTGATGCTGGCTATAATATCGGTAGCAGTAGGAATGATGCTGGGAGTTGGACTTGGATTTGGACTTGGGTTTGGTGGCAAGTCGGGGCTGGGTTCGAACATCCGGGGTGTTAAAGCGACCATCTATATGCAACCATCGTCAGCTCGGGCCCAAAAGCAATGGCGGGATGACATTATTAAAGTTTGGAGTAAACCATACCTTGACAAGTATATATTAACCGGAATGGTTTATGCTCTCCTCCATTCTAGTCACTCAATGCAGTATAGGTGTGATTGACGATATCCAGAACATAAAAGTCAAGGCAGTAGAGTGTATTATAGTGTATATGAGTCTTTAGATTTGCTTTCCAGAAATAGTAATATGATATCACAAACAAAGAATTAATAGATTAGATTCAAAAGGCAAAACAAAGAAAAAGAACCAAATAAACAAGGCCACAACCACCTCTTAATAAAGAAAACCAACCACTGCTCTATTTCACCAACACGAGCAAAACGAGCGCCGAAACAAGCAAAGAAGGATTTCACACTAACTGCTAAAAAAGCAACCCAACCCAAGCCGAAGCTTTCAAGCCTTACATGTAAGCACGTCACAAACTTTCGACCGCGCGTGTTCAAGCCATTGCCTTTCCTGTCTCCAGCAAAGGAAACGGCAAATCGGCTTTCCAACCGAGCCCAGCACCGCGCATGCGATTGGACGCCTTTTTCACTTCATTGTGGCCTAAGGACCGAAACGAGATGGCCGGCGATGACTCAATCGACAGTTTCCACAATTGCTTTTAGCGGTGGCTTGCGTGGGTGCGGGATAGGCACCCTCCTCCACTCCACGGTTTTGCTGCGTTACTGGTAGGCCTAGTTGGTATAATGTGGGTGAGCCGAAGCCGAAGCCGCGCCCTTCAAGTCCAAACAGCGTCCCATGGCCGACTCCGATGTGCTCCTTCGGGTGCCGGAGCCGCCAGTGACAACGGCAGTGATGCGTCCAAGCCGACTATTCTTTTATTAATTATCGATCCATTCATTCGGGTACGTCAAACTACATTTGTAATGCATCCAAGCCGTGACAGTTATAATTCCAAAGCCGAGCTATCTACCACCAGCAAGACCGACACCGTATGGAAGATGGCCGACACGCATCAGCTCCGAGTAAGAAAAAATAGACCAGTCCATCTGATGCAAGCCACACATCACTTAAACCGATTCTCACATTCGATAGAAATAGTCCTCGTGTTAGCGCAGAAACGACATCAGACAGAAAAAAAATAGTATAGCTAGCTGCCCTCCTCTCACATAAGCCCACGCGACTCATGGGCCACCTAGCCCGCCCGCATGTAAATAGCGTACGTGCTGTCCTGGCGCATTACACGTATTATCCGTATAGTTACGTCTACGCAAGAAGGTATACGCAACTCTCTCATCGGCTAGGCTAGCCAGCACTTACGACGCCATTGTTCCTGTCAGCGCCCGCCCATACCTATTATATTCTCCCCAATCAAGGCCAGCGAATTGTTTCCTAATACAATATACTTCGCACGTCTCCCCAAAAAACAGCTTCCAACTTATAGCAGCAAGCCACATCATCGGCCTATTCATTCCACCTCGCCTATATCGAACCCATTCCACTTCGTCTATATCCAACTCATTTTCACGCGCGCACATATCAAATCCCCTACTCCATGCGTGAATCATAGCTATGGCTCATCCTTTTAAGTCTACGGAAACTCTATTCCAGCTTGTGATATTAGCCTGAATTCGTCCAAGTCATATCCAGTAGAACTTGTTCCTCAGCTCACTCACGCGCTACTCACAAAAGAAGCGCTCAACTCTAAATTTCTCCAGCCTAGCCCCTCTGACTCTCCCCTCCATTTCGTCAGCCTCGTTTGAGGCGCTCCGGTTACGGCACAGCATTCCCGTAACTCAATGCCCCCAAAGCGATCGTTCTCCGTTCCAGATGGCCCCCCTACTTTACCTACCTTAGTCAAATGTCTTATCATGCTTATGTAGATAAAGAAAAAAAATTATAATTATCTAAAAAAAAAATTTCATGAATTATTTTTAGAAAAGCACTTTTAACTTTGCTCGCCCTGGCACAAGCTCGCGATCACAGTGTATCCTTTTCTGAAATAATTTTCTTCTCCTTTCCTTTTCCTGTCCTTTTCTTCTGTTTTTTTCCCTCGGCCTTCCCACCCCCCTTTTCTATTGTATTTTTCTTTCTCATTCTCTATATTCCTATTCAGTCCTCTTTTTGTAAAGTCTTTCAAATAAAATAAAAACATATGACAACGAAGAACTTGTCGACAGGCCCCCGGATCCATATACGCCAGAACTACAATGAACCAAATCCTTGTTTATTTACATCCAATAACTGTTCAAGATTCTAATGCAGTATATGGTCCTGCACCTGACATCCTCATGATCACCACTTTCCCTGAAGAAGTACCTAGAGCCATAATTGTGTCTGTTGAAGCTGTTTGTGGTGACATAGATGGCGGTGTGTACGACCATGTAGCCGATATTAAAGGCCGGTATTCATATGGAAGCCACAAGATGCGCTCTTGATTCCAGGTGATCCAACAATTATCCGCGCTTAGACCATAGCCGCAATTTTCTGCCTCTTGGACATCCTTGATAGTGCAATTGCGAGACTTTGATGCAAGATTATGGTTATCTGCCACTATTGTAACTGGAAGAGGAGACAAGTCCGCATGATCCCTGGAATCACTTATTTCTTCCCATGTGATTGTATCCCAAGCCTTAATCGCTCCATTCCGCGATTTCGATGTAAGAATACGGTCATCAGAAAAAGCTACTGATGCTATTGGATCTTCATGGGTTACAATAGTTTGCTGTAATCTTCCTGTTCCTGCATCCCAAATCTTGATAGTGCAGTCATCTGATCCTGATGCAATGTAATGGCCATCCACTGAGACAGCTAGTGCTGTAACACAATCCTTGTGGTCCTCTTGAGTCTGCGGCTCTTCCTTTACTTTAGCATCCCAAAACTTAACAGTGTTATCACGCGAACCTGATACCAGTATTGCGTTGATTACCGTGAACGCCACCGATGTAATTGAATCTTTATGGCCTTTAAGAGTTTTCTGCTCTTTTGCTGTCAGATCCCAGATATTGATAGAGCCGTTGCGCAACCCTGAAGCAATATAACGGCTCTGTATGTTGAAAGCCACGGATGTAACCCAGTCACCTTGATCCCCAAGAATTTCTTGTACCTTCCATGTAGTTGTATTCCAGATCTTTGTGGTTTTGTCGTTGGATCCTGATGCAAGATAACAGTCATTTGGTGAGAATACCACCGACGTAACATGATCTGTGTGACCTCTGAGAATTTGTTGCTCTTTCCCTGTTTCTAAATCCCAAATTCTGACGGTGCAGTCAGAAGAACCTGATGCAAGATAACGATCATCAGCTGAGAAAGCTGTGGATGTGACTAAATCTTCGTGGCCCTTGAAAGTAAATTTCTGTTCCCATGTTCTTGCGTCCCAAATAATGATATCATCCTTTGAGCCCGATGCAAGATAATGGCCATTTTTTGAGAAAGTCACGAAAGTGACTTGGTTTGTATATCCTCTCAGAGTTTTGTGTTCCTTCCCTGTGATTATGTCCCAGATCTTGATGGTCTCATCATGTGACCCCGACGCAATATAACGACTATCAGCGGAAAAAACCACTGATGTGACTGAATCTTTGTGGCCACTGAAAGCCTGCTGTTCTTTCCCTATTATTACATTCCACATTCTAACAGTGTTATCATTTAACCCTAACGCAAGATAGATGCCAGGGTTATTTGAGGCCGCTACTAATGTGACACAATCCTTGTGGCCTCTGAGAGTCTGTAAATGAGGAGGCCAGTCTTTTTCTACCATTGGCTTGTTGATCAACCAATTAGGCTCTTCCATTGCGAATGTTGTTCGTATCATGCTGTTGAATGGGCTGAATACAATTGCAGATGCATATATTTGAAGAGGGCTATTTATAATCACCCAAGTATTTTGCTGACAAAACCGATGTATGTCGTGTATGAGGTCGTATAGTGAGTCATTCGGAGAGTTATCCTATAGATTTATTTACCTTAGCTTCAAACTTGGTCATCAAACGATTACGAGTATGCTGTGTCTATTTACCTGGAATAGGCGCGCTAGTCGAATCAATGCATTAAGGCCAGCTTCCATGTGCTGTATAAGTCCTAGAGCTTCAAGCCAGTACAGACAGTATCTTTGAAAGAATAGCTGGAGGTCCCTGCTTTTTGTCCTATCAATTTGAATCTGGCCGTCATTACTGTATGTATCACAGAAATGATTAAGCCAATGTACAGACGAGTAGTGTATTGCTGCCAGCGGATCTTCGCCCGGTATCTCAATGTCATCAATCAGAAGTCCGGAAGAAGGCAAGTCATATATATTTCGTCGTAATGTGCCTGCCATAGCCAGTAGCGATTGGGAAAAGATGGTACTGTGGATAACTGCGCGACCAGTGGGGAAAATTATATCGCTTGCTGCGTCACCGAGAAAGTCCTTGACTGACTGATGGATAACATATACCCGATCTTCTCGCACAGTGAGAAATGAGCCGCATAATTCTATATACTCAGAGAGCAGCGCGGTCTCCTCGGGAGCTAGGGTAACGAGGTTAGAAAGTTCCGCGAGTGTAACGGGTCGATACACAGATAACACGGCTGCAAGGATTTCATAACATGAATGAGAATCATCCTCGTCCAAGTTGCTAATTTGCTCTATCATCCTCCAGTATAAAGAGTCGAGTCCTGGCGGAAAATCTTCCAGTTTTTTGAGAACTTTCCGGGATAGAGTCTTCTCTAGGTTTTGACAGACCAAGGCTACCCAGAGAAAAGTGTTGTTGGCATTGGATAATAAGTAGCGTTGAACAGCGTCACTGATTTCGCTAGCGTATTTCTTTCTATGCTTCAACTTTTTAACTTGGTGCTCGATAAATATAGAGACGGCTGCAGCGATAGATTCCCGGTTGAGCTCTAGACATATTCTTTTTTGTTCATCATCAATGACTGTATCTAGATGCTCCATGATGGAGGGCCAGTTGCGGCTAGATACCACCCATTTGACGCGAACAAAACGAACTGACTGTGTGCTGATATAGCTAAGAAGCTTCGGTAGATCGGTGATGCATTCATCAAGCGCATCGATAATTATGTAGACATTCTTCAGACTTGGATCATCCAAAATATTCTCAAGGATATGCGATAAAGCAATCCATGCATTAGCATCCTCGAAAAGCTGCTTCCCTGCGTGTTGATATCTCTCTTGTACATGAGAAATGAGCGACGGTTGCTGTTTTACGAGCATATAGATAAGACTGCGCAACATCGCTATTGCATTATTAATTCGCGAGTCGGTAGCCTGGAAGAAGAAATAAGCCAGAAGAGTATCAGATTTTTGGTCTTCCAATTTTGTTCTTTGGCCAAGTTCATCCATAATACCACAGAGCAGCATTGTCTTGCCCTTGCCAGGATCTCCCTTAATCCAGAGCAAGCGACTACATTTATCGTCGCGCCATTGTTAAAAGTCGCCATGCTCGAGAATCCAGTGATACGAATCCTTTAGCAAGCCGCCTTTTGTTTCTTCGATCCGTTTTTTATCGTCGCAAGGCTCCGTTACGCGTATGTCCGTGAGGCACTTCGTATCCTCGTGGGACGAGTAGTAATGAATATCGCCTTGGTGGACTGAGGCATGGTGGCCAAAGTTGTTGTTCGCGATTTCTCGGCTCATGGCTATGGAAATATCTCAAAAGAATTTTTTTTTTAAGGGAGTTCAAGAGAGCTTCGTCCGCGCTTCTGCTGTTAAAGAACTGTCTGAGTTTTTGAGAAAAGCGTAACGCCTGGAGAAAACTCACGATAAAAAGCCGCAAAACGCTGCCCAAACGCTGCCCAACACTCAGCTGACCAGCCATGGCTCAGCTCGTTTTGCAATATACTTGAATATGCTTGAGAAACTACATTGGGAAATGATGGTAAGATCGGTAGTATTTGTTCAAGCATGATCCCCGTAGGGTGTACTCAGCTGTTGCAGGGGTGGAAGGCATTTAGCTATTCCCAATGTGGAATACATGATTTTTCTATTTATCTTCCATTCATATAACACATGCCTTCCTACTCACGCTTGGGATCTAATCAATAACATTATCATCTGTTTCTAGCCCTGCAAACAATAAATGCAAGCCGGGCTTACCATTCCATCGCTCATGAAATAGAACCTTACTGATTAGGTTTTTTTGATCCTGTGGCTCGATCATAATCACACAGCTTCCATGACAAAGATAATCATTCTTGACATAGCATGAAAACGCTGTATATTGGTATTTGCCACAACGTCACTTAGCCTTACGTTTGCGATTTTATGTAAAGTATATCTTTTTGCTTTCACAGCGTCTACTATTTTATACTTCTCTCCCATGAGCGATCAAGCCATATGGCCCTCATAACTTTTGCGTACTTTTAATTTCTCGGTCTAACATGAAATGGAAAGTCAATTATATGCTTGGTGATGCCATAATGTCGCACGTTATTTGCATTTGAATGAGTATTTAGGGCATATAGCTGCGGGATGGTCCTCATACGAAATATTTAGCATGCAGTGGATGGTTTTACTGTAAATTTCGAGTACGTACAGGACGCGGACGTTCTTCAATTTCTATGGCTTCACAATCGAGCTCTCCAGATTATGAATACGCAGTTTATGATACACGTCATTAAATCAGAAATCATAGGAAAGTTTGTCAATCACAGGATTGAATTGAACGAGACGACAGAGCCAGAAGAGAAGAGGAGAGGAGATTCAATATGAGAACTGGGAAATCTTGGCTCGAACTCATGCCCCATTTTTAGCGCACTCTTGCAATAGCCATTGCTCTATCACCGTCTCTGCCAAGCTGGCCCTTCTTTGCGCCCACCAATGCTCTGTTGAAGGAACAAGGATCCTTACGGCGCGATAAAAGTGGTACAATAGGACCATTGCGTGAGGATCTCCATGCCTCACCATCGAGACGAACTGCTGGTCGCATAGAACAGGAAATATGATAAGATATCGAGAAAGGTTTGCTGTCAGCTCGGGGCTCAGGCTCTCGCATTCCCTATCTTGTGCCTCTGGAAGGAAGGATAATACGAGGCAAAGGCGATCCACAATGCCATAGTACCCTTTCAAAGAGTAGCCTGCTTCTTTGGACTTGGAAGGGCCTATTTCCGCCAGCTTTGGTATTTGAACGGTCCACAAATCTTCTGGGGCAAGGTCGGAATCGCGAACAAAGGGGAGAGGGACGGAAAGGAGGGAAGGACTGAGAGGGCGGCCATATGAGAAAAACCACCTGAAGTTCTCCAGTGACTTTCTACTCAGCTTTGCAGCATTGACTAGGACATGCCGAGAGCTATGCATAATATGCGGCACCAAAGGTGACGGCCCGTGTAAGGAAAGGGGAACACAGCTCAAGAATACGTGTAAGACACCCGCGCTGTGTTGGAGAAGATGGTCTTGGAGAGGATCATATGACATAGTCCCGTCAGGCCCAAGCACCGCAAATTCGACATTGGACCACATCTCCATGTGCAGTAGCGCACCCGTGCATATGAATGCATCGACGTTGGACGAAGTCAGTTTACTGGAAAGGTCTGCACGGAAGACGCAGAGTGTCTTTGTCAGATGAGTGGTTGCTGCTGTAACATACTTCTGCTCGTCGGGAAAGAGAAACGACAGTTGCCTCGCCGATGCACAAAGTATGATATGCATCAGAGAGGGGAAGCTGAAGGATAGCTGCATGGCAATTTCCCATGCGTCCGAGTCAAAGAGAAGGGTAGGAATCGTTTGATGTTGGAAGTGGTGGAACAGCTCCATGTGGAGCAAGTTGACTACTTCATCCGGTACCAATCTGTGTTGTTGTGAGACGCTCCGGGGTACTTGGTCAACAGCAAGACTCTCTTGGAATTTCTCAACCTCTCGCCTACGGCTACCAGAGATCCGACAGCTACAAGGTTCTTGCCGGCGGGTGCATGCCGAGCATCTTGGAAGTCTCTCGTCGCACTTGTGTACATGAATGACGCAGGTCAGCAGCATTCGGAGACCGGGGTCGATGTAGCGGCTATTAGACGATGACCAACCTTTACTCGTCGTTTCCTGCACTGGTCACATCCGCGCTTGGATTTGTGATGCAGCCTTTTCTGCCTGAATGGGTCCACTACCAAGTTGGTTGGGATCTTGCATAGCCCTTGTTCTGAGCTAGGGGTGACAACGAAGACATTGGTGCAGTCGAGTAATGACGGAGCGCTCCCCTTCTTTGCGTTATAGGTAGATGAACCAGACATTGATGCCGGCTCCATCATTGTGGAAGGGCACACAACCTTTGCGTGATGTAGGGGATTGTGAGATGCAGAGTTGGCGTATGGTTGCGAAATCGGTGATCGGCTTTGTCTGGATACCGAACTATACAAGAGACTAGATCCTTCGGACACTAAACCATATAAAACTAAACGAGCCGGATCTGGCTATGCGGAAACCAGGTGGATGATACATCAGCCCCGAGATTTCGGCGAATGTGGGGCAATCTTATACTCTTTATGGTAATGCTCCAAAGAGGGGACTCGGACATTAAAGCCACTTGCCGAAAACATGGCAGGATCAGTTCTTAATTCGCCAAATGGGAAATATTACGGAGTATATGTAGCATTGCTGTTTTGACTTGCTCGCGTCGGTGGGTTCGCTAATCTATAAAGTTGAACGAGCCCCCACCTCGTTTAGTCCAATCCGTCTTAGAAGCCGAGAATCACGTCTCCTGGACTAGCTTGATCAGAGTGCCATACGTCAGACTCACATGAAACGAGTTACATCAAGATGCACCGCGGGGCTTTTTCGTTTCTCTTGCGGAGTACAGGAGCCCCAATTAAACTCACGCAACCTATTGTCGTATATCGAGGAAACATGGATGGTTCTTGAGAGCCCGTAGTTTAGCACCTCGATGACAACCGAGTTGGCTAGTAACGCAGGATCTAACCAGGCTCTAAATGATAGTAGACTTGGATACATTCGGACAACCTTTGGCCTGTATCCATTAAACGACATAGTAGCAAGTGGATCACGCTGGCCATAAGAATAGCTCCTACCATATTTCGCCACTGAAAATATGCAATTCCTTCCGAGATGCGAGAGATGTCATATATACCCTGCGCGGCCTATCGGCAGTTCGAAAAACTCCGAAGTAAGTATATATATGCGAGATGCATTACTTGGTCTTGTTCAAAAGTCTTATCATCCTCACCAGACACTTTTCAAGTTTACAGCTCATACCAATACACCACTTCAATATGGCTTTTATAACACCAGCAATGGAGGCCGTTTTCAACTATGAAAACTTCCGCTTGGCCCCAAGCTTCGACGCACAAGCGCAATCTGCTTTCCTCCGCCCCAATCCCAAGCTCGAGCAATGCTTGGCCAACTCGACAGCCAAAGGCCTTCCACCCATCAGCGTCCTCCCCATGGCTGGTCAACATCTATCCATTCTCGTTCAGCTCATGGGAGTCAAGTCGGTTCTAGAAATTGGTACGCTAGGGGGCTACTCGGCTATCTGTTTTGCGGAAGCAGGAGCCAAGGTGACCAGTATCGAAATCGACCCAAAACATCGAGACACGGCGTTGGAGAATGTCAAGGGCCTCGAAGCAGAGATCCTGCTTGGATCAGCGCTGGATATATTGCCGAAACTTGCGGAGGAAGGGAGGCAGTTTGACATGGTATTTATTGACGCGGACTTCGAAGACCAGTGGGAGCACTTCGACTGGGCGGTCAAGTTGACGCGTCCAAATGGATGTATCTTCCTGGACGATGTGATTCCATCAATGATTAAGAATGGACAAACGGAGGAGGAGGGTGAAACTATCCTGACCAAGATTGGCAGAGACGAGAGAGTCCAGGCCACGCTGATGCCGACAGTGGCCTGCCATTCGATGATACCTACACCTGTGTTTGCTGGCTTCGTCCTCGCCGTAGTCAAGAGCCATTGATGCCGACAAGATCCTGTAGAAAAGCATTGGCCGCCTCCATAGGGCATCACATCTATAGTCTTTATACTTGTGAAATCTCGCTTGTCTTTACTCAAACCTCAAGCTATTCAAATATATTACCTTCTCATCCAAGACTAGTTGACGATTTCAGGATAATGCCGACAGAAGAAGGACACAACGTTCTTGCGATGAGCTTTGATACTACACAAGCCATCATCAAACAATGGATAGCTCCTTAAGTGCGTACTCACTGAAATCACACTGATAGAACGGGCTAAACCCATGAACACTCGAGGACTGCGCGTTCACTGAAGGGCTGAAGGAGTAAACCGGAAATGGCACGATAGCTGTCGGTTACTTTATACGAGACGCTTGGAACAGGGCATTTTCCCTGGTTCGCTGGCCCTGTGGCTGTCTGATGAAAAGGCCCGATTCTTTGAACTGATTGAGTTTTATAGTGTTAGGCGACGAGAAGCTTCATCGCAACTATTTAGAACCTTATTGCCACAGAGAAGGGAATTACAAAAGGAACAAGGAGCTCCCTCTACCCTAGCCATGTACAGCTTACATAATCGATATCTCCAATCTCGCCTTTGGCTGGCTGGGCTGGCTGGGCTGACTCATCATGTTGTGACCTCATACACAAACAACACTGAGAATCAGAATCTTCATTTTCACCTTTTCTAATCCTAAACACGGCCATACCATCTCTTACCACTTCTCCTGAACATTTCACATTGGGATGACGAGTCATAGAGTACGAGTGGCAGTCCTCCTTGACCAACTCGCGGCGGCGCAGATTGACCTTGTGGAGTGGGAGCAACGGCTTTTACGCCGACTAGGTGTTCCTCTTGCGACAGATGGAGTAAACAATCCCTATTTTTGGAGTTTTGTTGCTTTATCTAACTTGTCCCAGAGTTTATTTTTCTTAGTCCCCGACCAACAGTTACCTCGTGCTTGCCAGATTGCGGCCTCCTCAGGGTACTATCCTGAAAGTACCGAGTCCCTGCGTGTCGCATTCCCGTCCGAGATCCCGGGCTTAGGTGTGCGATATAATATCGATGACGCAACAAAAAAGAGCCTAGGTCATGACTCCTTCCGGAGGCTTGTTCTCTTACCCCTGTCCTGGTCGGGGCTGAACTTCCACGATCTCGAACAAACAGAGATACAGTATACAGGCATGCCAGACCACACCTATAACATCTGGACAGTACCTCTTGCGGCAGCTTGTACTGCTTTGGTGCGTCTTATTTGCGCTGAAACACGAACAAGCTCTTTACGCCAACTACTTGAGGCAGATTTGGTTAATCTCATTGCCTGCAACTTTTGTGATATAAGCTATGAAGGAGACTACGAGGAGATCATAGGGAATGATGTGCCGTTGTCAGAATCTGAACTTTTGGAGATTGAGAACGCGGTCGCAAAAATGAAGACTTGGGAAATGAGAGATGGCGAGGAATGGATAAGGGAGGGCCTCATCAAGCTTGTTTCTGGTACCATGACCGAAGACCAATTGCCCTGGAAAGATCACTCACAGGGATAGAGGCCTACTACTTGACAAATACTGCTACCCCATTGCTTTTTTATTACTATACATCAGGACCTATCATAAGTAAGATATTTTAAGCTAGTCGCTGATGCCAGTTTCAATTACCATATGATACCACTGAAGGCAACACCAATCACTGTTCTGTAAGATAGACCTTCCTCATCTTCAAGTTGAATCGACCTTCTCACGATCACTTTCCTCCAATACCGAAAGTAGGGTGTCTACCATGTCATCCAACCCTTTGCTCCGATAGTATTGAAGGAGGTCGCTTACGGCCTTGTACAGTCTTTCAGGGTTTGGAGACGAGTAACTCGCAAAATCGATCTTTTCGCCTTGTTCGACCAGATACAAGAGAAGATATTTGATGTCTTCAAGATCGCTTTTGAACTTGCGTCTGGACTTGGGCCTGGTAGAGCCGATGAAGTGCACACAGCGTTTGATTTTGGTCAATACCAGGACCGAAGGGCGTAGAATAGGAATTTGATCTTGAAAGAAAATTAGCGTAATCTAGCTTGAAGATTCAGGGAGAAAGTGTATCATCACCATCACCAAAACGGATGATGGCCAAAGTAGGAGGAAGGCCAAGCAAACCAACTGGAAGCGTTTCGATGGGAACGGAGTGCTCGGGCGCTTCAATTGGGGTGAAAGATAGCTTGGTGCCTTGCATAGAAAAGCGCGAGTCAGCTGCGATGAGATGCTGCACAATTTGCTCGCGAGAGGCAGAATCGCTGCCATCGATGTCTATTTCAACGTCGATATCATCCGTGTGGCGCAAGCTTCCAAGTATCTGCAAAGCAAAGCCACCAATAAATGCGTGTTGGACGTGACGAGCTGTGAGAATGGTTGACATGGCTCTGGCGGCCATACGCTGTGCCTCTGGCCATTCCATGTTGAGCGTTTTGGTGGTGATGAGTGAGTTGTGTTGAGTAAAAGAGATGAGAGTGTGGAAGTGCAGGAAGTGTGATTAAGAAAGCAACATTTTTCAGCAACGTTGCCAAATTTCAGAGAAGGTTTAAGGCAGACTGCGTGCCAAATTTGCTACCTTGATAGGGTTTCAATAGCTCTTGGTACGGCAGCGGCCACCTGGTCACACCTGGCCGTCCTGTCAAGGTCCCTAAGTTTGGTATTTTTTATTTCTTGCATTCTAAGACTACAAATGTATGGCATATAATTTGCTCCAGATGTTCCAATATAATCTAAAATTCTCGCAACTTGACATCTTTCAGAAATCTCTGTAGTGTTTCTGACTCCAGGCTCAACGCGACATCTAAGCCACCATCGAGCGTCCCACTGTCCATCACACACAACAGACCATCCATGGGGGGCATAATGGCATGCACATAGCGTGGGCGCAAACCGCTTCCCACAAAGTCAATATCATAAACCCCAAGCCGGGTCCAAGAAGTGACAAGAGTGTGCTTCGTGCCAAGAAAAGCTCTCCATAAACGCTGAGGCACAACTTCATGCGCTTCGTCATGAAGTATAGCCGCTACAGCCTCAGGCGTGAACCGATCAAGGCATGCGCGGATCTGTGAGGCTATAGCTTCAATTTTGGTGTCTAAAGCTGTGGCGTTGCGTATAGGAGTGCTAATATGTGTTAGCACTAGAGGTGAACCGATAAAGGCGTCTGGGAGGCCCGGTGAAACCCGAGCACGGACTCCTAGGGTGAAGTCTAAGAAGACTTCATCGTCATTCTTCAATAATGGTACGCGAGCCCGATTGATACCTGCCCAGACATGAGCCAGCAGAGCATCGAGGCGTGAAACTCTGGCCATGGTTCCAGTGGCTGACCTTTTCAGTCGTTCTAGCTCGTCTCCCGTAAAGTGAATGAGAGCAGTTGTAACGGAATTGGAAAAATCCCAGTCCTCCCACGGAGGTGGGCACGCAGGCGACATCATGGCCCTTTGTAGCAGTGCGGCATCTTTTGGCTTGGAGTTTATTGTCGACTGGCTAAGCGATGCTTGATTTCCATCAGTAGTATCCCACCAGTCATGCCGATATAGAGGAAGAGAGCGGGCCTTTGAGACCAATTCTGGATCACCATCAGGAGCGTCAATGTCGCCAGCGGCCCTAGAGTCTAGCAATCTGGGCTCAAAGATAGGGTACGCCAGAGCTTTGGTAAGGTCTTGCTTCGTAAGCTCATCGCTGCAGATGGACGCCCATCGACGCATGAAAAGCGTCAGAGAATGGGCATCGGCTAGTGGATGGGCCATCTTTACGGCCACAGCGAAGCCACCGTTGCTCAGAAGAGTGACCTGCACAACCATACTCGGCAGGCCTTGGAATGTATCGAGGTCATAGAGAGCCAGGCTTGTTGACGAGCTCATGAGATCGGACTGAGGAAAGCTCGTTATCCACATTTCATCGGAAGCACGTATGACGGGTTCTGGGGCCACTGATGCCGGGGAACAGTCCAGTTGAACAACGTTCCACTCCACGCCAGGATCTGAATCCAGGCCGTAGGTAATCATCGGCCGATGGAAACGCTCACTGTGGGAGCCGTTCTTGCGGACTTGCGCCCACTGAAGCTGGCCTGCCCAATGTGGGAAAGCTTCAAGCGTCTTGATAAAGGAGGTTTTGAGGTTTCCAACCATTTCAGCTGGTGAATCATGGTCGAAGATCCAGATGCCCCCTGTAGGAGCAAATCGAACAACTGTGGCGTCAAGAATGGATAATACGGTTGAGGTTGCCGATTGTGGACGGGAGGACGGGTGCAACCGGCTTGTTTCCAAAAGTTCTGCTTCCATATTCTGGGGTTACGAGGTTGTAGGTTATTCTCGCGGCTCTTGTGGCTCTCTGTCGGAGCGCTGGGGATTATTCGTCAAGAATCCAGTATGGAATTTGTGCTGAAGTATTGGGACCATCCTTTTATATTGGGCTACAAAGTGCATCTTGTTGGAAACTCTGTCAGCCTACAAGATTGTGGTAAGTATTACTTTAGTCTCGGCTCTAGGGAGTACTGCCAGTCCTATCCTGAGTGAAATGTGGTGTATGTCTTGGGACAATTTCCGCCGTCAGTCATTTGAAGAGTCATTTATAATAAGAAATGGATATACAAGGGTCGCAACACCACTGCAAGTGGCTCGAAATGCGTTGTTAGACTCTTTATTTCTGGTTATGAGTCACTGGCCGACGCAGCGCACTGTCTTGGATCTGCTTGCCTGGGCCGTTTTGTCGAGTCAACCCCAGTTGCATTTTTGAAGGAATATTCAAGAAAAAAGGCCAAGGTGTAATTATGAATATATAAATAAGTAAAACGTATAAAGATTAAATTTTTAAAGAATATAACATCTTTATAATACTATTTGTTATAAGCGTAGGAAAGCCTTGAACAGTAACTATACTACATCTATACGGAGTACAGAGTCCTATCTACTCCCCTATAAATGAACCACTAACCGGCGGATTAATAATTAAATAGGTGACCACTAGCGAACCCTGGCGGTTGTATGGTCGGGCTATTTTTGCTACTATATTTGCATCTGCAGTAACTCAATTCAGGACCTTACTTGAAGAGTCAACCAAAATGTCATAGGCATGGTTACGATAGATTGTATAATGGTCAAACTGCGTTGCGCGCTGCGCAATTGCTGCTTGACCGTGGCGCTGATGTAAATGCATAACATGATAAATATGGAACAGCACTTAGAGCCGCCCGTACTTAGAACCTTAAGTTGGTGTAGTTGTTGGTTAAACACGGCGCAGATGATCAGTCCTAAGATTGCGCTGCTTGGTATGCAGCCGCTTGTTACCCTGGCATTTGCACGCTCCGGCTTCTACTTAGTCACGGCATTCATGTTAATTATGTTTCACAAGAGCATGGGACTGCCCCGCATGCCAAGATGAATAGCTGGGACTTCCACGGATATCCTATAGGTGAATACTTACAATGGCCTGATGAAGTCAGCTGTTTACTTGAGCACGAACTTGACCCCGATGTCACGACTGAAAAATTGGGTTCTGCGTTACAGGTCGCATGGAGAGAGAAAGACTCACAAAACAGAAGAATCTTGGAGAATCATCTGATTAAAATCCCTTATAAAGCAAAATTACTTCTCGACCCATATCCTAATATTAGTGTAAATGCATAAGGCGGTTTCTTTAGCTAGGCTTTGCAAATAGCCGCCTACTCGGGTCAGACTCCATTAATAAGGCTATTGCTGAATAAAGGAGCTAATATTAACGAGCGCGGCGGAAATTATAAAAGTGCGTTAAATGGAGCTGTTATCCGCAGCTGTTGGGACATTTTCGAAACTCTACTGAAAGCTGGTGCTACACCTGACTGTTACTTACAACAGCAGCCTGATGAAGAGTGGCTTTAGAGTGTATTAGAAAGGGACGGTCGAGGTGCTGTTGAAAGGTATAGGAAGTTTGGAAGGTGGAAATGAAGGAGGGGGAAAGGGGCGGCTAAGGCTAGCTGGAGCGACGTCTCGGACTGTTCAGTATGATTAGCTGATGTTCGAGTGGAATTTAACTGTTAGTCATATCACTGTCTAAATGACTGAAGAGCAAAACGCTCAGCTTACCATATCATCCGGTTATGGCGCCAACTGTCCTCTTGAAGGTCCTATAGAATCCTATTTTTGTTTCAGATAAGTCAACCATAGGAATTTATCATCATATCTTTTTTATCGCTGCTCATTGATCGTGCAATGGTCTTAAATGAACGGTTCAGCATATGTTATTATGTAAGCACCAAAGCTTCAATTTCGTTGTAAAATAATGTCTCAATAATAAACACAGTAGAAGATTTTCTTATATCTAGGTACTATTACATAACTTCATGGAAACACATTTCTACTGGTATAACTTGGCATAAGAGGGACTCAAGAATGCTAGGCTGTTCATCGAACTTGAGACCTCACAGTTAAAGTTAGGTTATAAATCCGATTAGTCGCTGTCTGAACCAGCGGATGATATGCGTTAGAGAGAAACAAACCAAGTCCAAGTTGCCGGACCATATGTGGACAAGGACTCGGTTAGATCTTGGATGGATTTGTAAACACAAAATGCGGACTCATTATCTTAAAGCTGATTACCAATTAGAGCTCCTGCGGTTAGAAGGTTAGTTATTAGGGAAATAAGTTTTATAATTTAGATGATACTTCGTATATTATGATTATACACTGTTATAAAGATCAATATAGCATTTCTTTTTCCCGCGTGTTCTATTATCTGGAAGCCTGTTTACTAATCTCTCAAGAGCAGATGTACTCCTCTCTCAAGTTGCACTGATTCAGGATGTCTCCCGCGCTCTGACAATTGTAAGTGGCAGAGCCGTCAACAGCGGAAACGATTGGTGCTGGTTCATTGCATCCGCCGATTTGATATAAGATGCCGTCAAGAAGAAAGGCGTCACCGCATGTATTCACGGCCGCCGGAGCGATAAGGGCCCGCGCGCAATCCGTATCGTCACTAGACCAGGCAACTAAGAGAGTGTTAAAAAAGGATCTAAATTCAAGATATAAAAGGGGGAGAAAGCATTTACGAGTTGATCCGGAAGAGTCGCTGCCGATGGTGATAGTGATACTTTGAGCCAGGACGGCGAAAACGAGACCAAAACAGGAGGTGAGGGCTAAGCTGCGCATTTTGATGGCTGTTATCGGAAAATATGCTGGTTTAAATGCTTGCCCTTGCCTACCTGCTTCGTATATAGGTGGTTTATCTGTAGGGATGAAAATTACATTGAAGTAGGGTGATGTGATAGAAAAGGGTATTTATATATGTTGATGGAGAGTATGAAAATGAATCTGAATATTAATAATCGTTTTGATGCAACGTAACCTTTTTATAGTCGATCGGCAACTCGATATGAAAAACCTGGCAGAAATATTACACAGTCACTAAATTTCTACCTAGATAGGTAGGTAGGTAGTTCTACTATCCCGCATTACCCGGGCCTGATCGACAATCCAAGAGATGGGAAGGCTCAATGTTTCATTGCCAGAGCTGCGTAGGCAAAGTGGGGGACAGAAAAACAGGGAATTAGAAAGCTTTGGGCACACAATAGTATAATTATACACACACAGAGGCAGCACTAAGTGAAGACAAAGGATGCTCGTACTGTTACTTTGTATGCGCTTATTCATTTTGGGGTCCCTATTTTTCTGTCCCCCGCTTGGTAGGGTATTTTTATAGCGTGCTTGAGTTTTTCTGCTAATCACAGTGTTAGCACCTTTTGCATGCTTAGGGAAAATTAGAGTAACTAACTAAATCTTAACGCTATGGTAACGACTAGCCAGATTGAACTATATGGCGCGTATTAATAGCAGTTTCCGTCGTATTCCGGGCCAGCGATATATCTCTTTTATAGGTGAAACTGCACTCAAATTGCATAGCAACCAGAAATCTAGGTGCAAAAAGGCTGGCTGTTTCGCCTACTGCTTAATCGACGCCGAGTCCCGCCCATGACCATGAGTCAAACGATGCCTGTATGTTATTTTTTCTTCACCCACTTTGATATACGACTGATTGTCATATACAGGATCCCGGTTCCTCCCTCATATACAAACCACTGACCATCCACAAACGCCAGCTGTGCATGTTAGTATTTTGCTTCTGTTTTCAACATCTTCAGCTCTCTATATACAGCAACTGCGGTGATAGCTTCTACACATACTACCATAGGTTGTGGAGAATTACGGGTCCCGTCAAGCTCTTTTCTTGAGTTTGATGTCTTCCATCTTTTGTATTCCGAAACTCCAAATTTGGAGTCAATATAGTTCTGTTTTTGGCGGTTAGCAACCCCTGCGCTAAGAGCCACTAGCGTTGGGAACAAATTTGGGCTAACAGAGTACAGAGTACTCCGTACAGCTCAGATATTTAATTGTATAAATAGTAATGAAAATAAACAAGGTTAAAAAAAAAGCGGAGCTAATAAAGAAGCTGCGCCTTACTATTATCGTAAATACCTTTGCAAGGCAGCCTCGCAGTCTTGAAGAACGCTATCCTAATTGTCTTTTTCGGTTAGGTACATTTATTGAGATCAAGGCTGAGTATTGTAGGCGTTTTCAATGTGCATTCGAGCCAATGAGCCTGATTTCAAATTGGGCAGCAACCGTTATGCGAGCCACCAATTTTGTTTTGTTTTCTTGAACGACTTCCTACATCCTTATTTTCATTCAACTAGTCTCCCACAAGCCAAAACATCATTTGACAATCACAAGTCAAGGCTACCGCCATGGAGACGCCGAAAACGCGTGAGGAGACGCCGAAAACGCGTGAGGATGCGAAAGCCCATATCAGTCAAATCAGGAAAGCCAAAGGCGTCGATGTTGAGCCAGGTTCTGCGGGAGGCATCACCGATGACTTGGAGGCATCTCTTTCTATGTAATCTTTCCCGCTCATTCCCCTACTATTTAATATATATTTCTAACCCAATCTTGCATCAGCCTATCTGAGGGGCTCTACCAGCAGTCAACCCGGTTTTTGATGGAGCTGCTGCAAAACGCTGACGACTGTTCTTATCATACCACAACGCCTACCATGGACATAACGTTCCGTAACGGCGGCCTGCGTATCGATTACAACGAAGACGGTTTCACAATGCGTGATGTCGAGGCAATTTGTCGGATCTCAAGTACAAAAAAGGCCTCCGCGAATCAAACTGGAGAGAAGGGCATTGGTTTCAAGTCTCTCTTCCGAATTGCCGATGAGGTGTTGGTGCTCTCGGGCAATTACTCGTTCCAATTTGACGCAAGACGGAAACTCGGCATGATAACCCCCCAATGGGTAGATTTTCCCGATGGCATACGGCCTGGCTTTACATCAATTATTCTTCAGATACGCAGGGAAGAGGACGAAAGGGAGCTCATCCAGGAGATGAAGTCCATGAGTCCCAAACATATCATATTTCTAAGGAGATTGCGACGGATCAACATCAGTAGCGCCGCTATTGACGGTACAATCTGGGAAACAAGCCTGAATCGGAAAGATGACGAGGTGTCTCACAACAGTTCCCGCCGCACCATGACACTAACTCATAATGACCGAACTCTGAACTATTGGATTTACCAGCACGTAGTGAAGGAACTACCTCCGGAGTCCAAACGCGCTCATTGCTCCCAATCTGTAATTGTTCTGGCCTTTCCAGTCAGCAACACTGCAGGTTCCAGGTTTGATCCAGTAGCTGAGCCGCAGCAGGTTCATGCCGTCCTCCCTATAAGGGATTATGGTTTCAAGGTAAGCCGATTTGAAAGCAGAGATAACCTCTCCACATGCTAACCAAACGCTAGTTCCTCATCAATGCTGATTTTCTGCTCATTGCTAGTCGTCAAGATATAAATGCTTCGTCCCTATGGAACAAAGCTCTGCGGGACGGTATCTTAGACGCATTTTGGGGAGCGATTGGGCTCTTAAATGCCGGCCCTCTACGGTACACATGGCTGCGATACATGCCAACACCACTAGCATTTTCCGACTTCTTTCAGAGTTTAGGGGGCAGTCTGAAGGAAATGCTTCTCCAAAATGCTATACTCGAGTCCGCTGGAGGAGATATGGTAACGCCATTGTCGGTCTACTATGTCCCACCCGCGTTAAGAGATCAAAACAACATACCGCTGGCACTTGGCACTACGACAGAGTCTAAATACTTATCGCAACGGTATTCTGATGCAGATTATCAATGTCTTCGAGAGATTGGTGTCAGAGAGCTGTCTGAAGACGAGTTCTTAGACGATCTGAAAGGGCTCCTTGCGAATAACGAGTCCACCGCCTCGACATTTGGGCAGTGGCATAAGCAGGTCGCAAAGGTACTAATAAGCTTGTGGCAGAAAACAGAACATGCAAATAAGATTAAAGAGTTACCTCTCATCCCGCTGAATGATGGCCGACGGGTGCCAGCGTCAATGGACAACATTTATTTTCCCGAAGAGGAAGATAATGCCAGCCTTGGGGATCTTGGGGTTTTATTCGTCCATCATGGTGCAGCAGAGGATAACGATCTCAAATCACTCTTCCAAATACTTCGCGTTAATCAATTATCAAACTCGGAGCTTCAGAATCTGATCCTTCGGAAACACTACAAGACAAAAGCCTCAGGGTTACCAGCTAGAGAGGTCCTCGTGTCGCATGCCGTGTTTCTCTTTAAAACTAA
The DNA here is from genome assembly GCA_030278935.1 of Trichoderma polysporum. Taxonomy (NCBI): domain Eukaryota; kingdom Fungi; phylum Ascomycota; class Sordariomycetes; order Hypocreales; family Hypocreaceae; genus Trichoderma; species Trichoderma polysporum. The sequence continues at coordinate 42,519 of JARFTM010000147.1, read as the reverse complement.
GTGGTATTCCAGGGGCCGGAAGGGAGATACACCATTCTATGTTATGTCTGAGAAGGGGCAATATATCATGGCACACCAAGCTTATCTCCGTGGTAAAACGCAATATCATAATAACCCATGTTTTGTTGAGTTCCGCAATGAGTTCCAATTCTTACATCGAGACTACCTTAACGCAGTGGAGTCAGAGGAAAATGACCATTGGTTCACATGGCTTCATGAACAACTAGGCGTGCAGAAAGACTCCCAAATCACTCTGAATCTTCAGCGATTGATAATTCAGAAACATTCCAAGGTCGATCCTTCAGAATTACCTGCTCAAAAAGATCTAATATCACACGCAGTATTTCTCTTCCAGTCAAAATGTCAATCCGGAATACTGGGCGGAGAATTTTGGGTCATGTCCGAGACAGGGCTGTATCTCCCGGCGCGGCAAGTTTACCTCGATACCACAAAACAACACTCCTTTGGTCAATACTTCAATGAATTCCGGCAAAAGTTTCCTTTTTTGCATAATCAATATTACAACGCAGTGGAGGTGGAGGAAAAGGTCAAATGGCTGGCCTGGCTTCGCGAGCATCTAGGGGTGCTAGATACTAATGTGCTTCTTCCCAAACTCCAGGATCTAACGGTCCGGAAATGTTCTGGAGCTGATCCATCCCAATTACCTACCCAAAACATACTTGTATCGCATACAGCCTTCTTGTTCCGGACGAATTGGATGTCTAAAACGCCTCTTGGGACATTTTGGCTTGTAACCGAAGCCGGGCAGTATCTCCCAGCACGACAAGTCTATCTGAAGGGTGCAGGGGAGGTTTTTTCTGGAACATATTCTCTCAAATTTTGGCAGGAATTTCCATTTTTGCATACTGCGTACTATCATGCAGTAGAAGAAGAGGAAATGGCCCGTTGGCTAACCTGGCTTCGCGAACAATTTGCACTATGGGATGTACCCCGGCTTATGAATTCTTCTAAGCTCGTCACACTCTCGGCGGACTTTCAGCGTATCCTAAAAACTTGGTCATCGAAGGAATTCCTTATGCTTCTGAGTGATAAATGGGACAGCACGTATGGCCGCTATTTCAAAGGACATGGGGACAAAACTATGCCCATTCCAACAGACGCAAGCAATAGATTGCGAGAGCAAATAGGATCGGCCATGGCTAGCTGTTATGATGGCTCTCTTCATCCCCTCCAGGAAACATTCATCATCTCCGTTTTGCCGAAAGGTATAGACCCAGCCATTCTATCCTTGCACCCTCTCCTCGATATCCCGGAACCTCAGGATTCAAGATGGCGCTTTCTCCAAGAATTCGGTGTTACCGTTGAAGACAATGTTAGCCTCTATCTTCGGACCTTGGATAGGCTCTGCAATTTGGAGATCCACGATTCTGTCTTGTTCAGGAGGTCCATCTCCTGGCTATATCATAAGATTCAAGAGAAAGACAACATGAAGCCAGATGATTTGAGGTACTGGAATTCTCCCGCGCCAAAGATATTAACGACAGACTGACGAAGTATAGAAAACAATTCACTGGGAAAAAATGGATTTACATACCAAGCCCAGGTGTAGGCGTCGTTCCCTGTTGGGTTGAGCAGAATGAGTGTGTGTGGGAGGGAGCCAAGTTCATCCGTAAATATCATGCGCTCAAGAGGATATACCCCAATTGCGAACAGCTATTCATCAAAATTCTGACCCATAAACACATGGACATTCAAGTTCTTGTATCCGAGGCAGAGCTCATCACAGCATCCACTCCCTTATCCTTGATCGTTGAACTCTTTAAGGAAATCAGCAAGAGACAGAATGCTTCTCAAATAGACGAAAGCTTAGCCAATCGTTTACGTTGTGGAAAGATATTTCCCATTGACGAAGGAGATGCAGAAAAAGGCTTTGATGATCTTTGTTCGGGCACAGGCGACATGGAGTGGTATATTGCAGATCGCCCTCATCTTCGGGACAGCTTTCGAGGTGTCGTGTCACTGTTGTCATTTTCTCCGCCGGAGATTCTCACAATAATGCCTCTAATCACGGCCCTAGGTTTTGAGGGCAGACTGCTTTCCAAAACTACGGCGTCAAGCTTGATTACCCAGGGGGATGTCCGATTGCATGAAGAACATACCGAGATGTTTCGTGCAAAATCGAAGTTTATTGGCCGGTAAGTCTATCCACTTAGATGGTTCTCCATATCACCTGAGACCCCGAACTCTAGCTACAACTGAATTAGGCTGTTGCCGAAGCCGATGACGTCGCAAGGGGAGCAAATACTTGCCGCCCTAAATAATCTCAAGGTATTCGTCGCGGACCAGGTGCTCCTCGAATGGACTCTTACGACCACCGATGATCAAAGGGCAGACTGGACCGCCAAAAGTCGTCACCACGACGATGGAATTCAGGCGGCAGTGCTGCCACCGGCTGGAGAGAAGGGAATTGAGCTCTATTTGAAGTCAGGTAGTGATTCGTGCCTCCCTCTCGAAGTCGCACGACGGTTGGCCAACATCTGCGGCATTGAGGAACAAGACAATTTGATATACTTTATCTTCAGCGAGCGCAATTTTTCCTACATTGAAAGCTATCTCGATCGACAGGGCCTATTAGCATTGACGAAAGAAGCAGACGGAAACCATGACAACACAGACGTCAACACAGTACCTGATGAAGAGGGATTTGAGAATATGGATAGCGCGATATTTCAGCTGGTGGACGAGCCGGGAGATGGCAGGGAGAATGAGTTGAAGGATGGGAAAGGCGCTATGAGCGATGGTCGACAGAAACAAGGGACGGGACATCAAGAACCCCCTGCCAGCGGTTCTTTCGAGAAAGCAGAAGAGGCAAAGAAGATGAAACAACATGTTGAAGGTACGGATAGCGCAGTTGATGCCCACAAAACTGCTAGGATAGGAGGAAAAATTGTCATGGACGGGACAAGTATGAACAAACCTTACAACCCACCAGCTGATGAAGCCGCGCCACCGCATCCCTGCTACAGCTGGCTTGGCGATCATCTTGAAGTTCCATCAGCGGTGACGCTACCTCTTCCAGTTCAGAATCAACCGATATCTAGAACGAGAGTAGCAAGTGGTTCTCGCCGTTTCACTGTGCTTGAGCGTCCTAGGATAGTTGGCAAGCCTAATGTCATGTTTGTTTCGAATCCACATGAGCTCCCGCGCGAAGACTTCTCGGAAATGGCCCCTGGTGGCAACATCCTCCCTGGACGAGCGCAGATAGACCAGTCGGGGAGCTGTACTATCATCATAGCAACCAACCCAGACACTAGAAACGACCTAGACGCGGCGTTTATTGGAGAACTATTTGTAATATCGCACCCTCATTTATTGCATATCGCCTGCTAACTGCCACACTTGCAGGTTTCAAAGCTCCTTGAACATCATCTCGGATCGGCATATCATCCTGAAACGCACTGGACAAGCCATCTCTGCAAGAGGGCAGGTCACACTCCTGCAAATCAACCAGCAGTTGCAGCAGCTACATTCACGCTCACGGATATGCCCGCCATGACGGAGTTCCTTATACAAGCCTCGTTCAAAGAGGCGAAATTGTGGAGGGAAGCGACACCCGTATACCATATCCAAGTGCAAACTACGGTGGGCGGACAAGACTCACCCTTCATACTAAGTGCGACCAATTTTGAGATGGTAGGCTCTAATTCCTGATGATTCGTGTTCACATGCTAACTGTTTCTTCGTTGACTCAGATCCGAAGGTTGAGAATACCGGATCCATATCTGGAACTGCCTAAAGAAGTCCTTCTCCTTGTTCGGATTTCCAATATCTGTACAAGCTCCACTGCCTTTCTCTATATCGACCCATGGACAATGTATGTATCTGGTCAAATGAGAGTTCGAGCAGAATTGGACTCTTATGTCACTGAGATTATGTGGCCGAAACCGAACATAATATTAAGGGATTTTGGGCACAGAAAGCGGCCAGACATTCCACAACAGCCAAGGCATGGCTTCTTCATTCAGGCTTTGGAAACAGCCGGACTTGGCTGGCTAAATTCAGCCAATACTGATACCTCTGTCAGAAAAGACAGATGGTTTGTATACCGGCCGTTGACCAACCATCGCACCGTACGGTTACTTGAACTGTGGCCAGGCGAGGGGCTAGATGAGTTAGAAGGAGAGCTTCATTCTGTATCCTTAGAGGCTAAGCCTCCGCCTTTCCTGGCGATATCCTATGTATGGGGCTATGGTATCAAACCCTTTGTTCTGAAGACTCCTGAGGGAGACATAGGGTTGACTGCTTCTCTCTGTTTCGGGCTAAGACATCTTCGACAAAGGAAGAGTTCAGTGCTGGTGTGGGCGGATGCTATCTGCATAGACCAAAGCAATGAGCGAGAGAAGAGCATCCAAGTGCGCCTCATGCAGGACTTGTTCAAACTAGCAAAACAGATGTTCGCCTGGATTGGGGAGGAAGCAGATAGCAGCGGGGATGCGATGAAGTACCTATGCCATATCGCGGCACTGCAAAAGCACCGCGATTCTGTGACGGCCACTCTACCGGAAGAAAGCGCAGTATGGGACTCTATCAACAAATTTTTTGGGCGTCCCTGGTTCCAGCGAGTCTGGATAGTTCAAGAACTTGTCGTGGCGTCACGGGTCGTAATAATATGCGGTGATAAATCAGCGCCATGGAATGATATCTATGCCGCTGCGAGAGTCTGTTCAGAAAAAGCAGAAATGTCCACTGCTAATGTCATGAAGCACATAGCTATTAAAGTATCAGCTGTATTAAGTCTTGGAGACCTAAGGCTCAGCTACCATAAGGGAGATGGAGGCCGGCGTCAGCTCCTTACACTATTCCAACACTTTCATCACACCAAGGCGACGTTACAGCGAGACAAGCTGTTTGCCCTCCTTGGCTTGGCTTCTGATGCCCTTGAGCCAGCCTTGAACCCCGATTATGGCGACAGCCTCGAGAATGTTATCCAAAGATATGCGAGAGTTTTCGTGGAGCGGGGAAGTGCTATGGATCTGCTGTATCACGCAGGATTCTGCACTCATCGCTTCCCATCATGGATTCCAGATTGGATCACAAACACGCCCCGGCAAACTATCACCACCTGGCACAGTAAACCACACGGCTTCTCAGCTTGCACCCAGATTGAAAGCAAGATTCACCTATCTTCGGATGACAAAACTGTCTTGGTCGCTAAAGGTTACATCGTTGACTCGGTGAACAAGGTGGGCAAGACGTCCTTTCAAACCTCAGACCGTCTCTTGTATCTACAGGAGTTGTCAAGCTTCATTCTATCGCTCACTTCTTATCCAAATGGGGAAAGCCTCAATGACCTTGTTTGGAAGATTCCCATTGGGGATTCTATCGAGCCGATCTCTACAGCAGGTGAAAAAGTCGACTTCCGTGCTGCATACCAAGCTTTCACCGAATATTTACAGCTCGGAACGCAGGATACCGATTGGAAAATGGAAATTTTGCAAGCGCGCGCGATGGCCAAGATCAAGCAATTCCTGTTCCGACCCCAGGAACTCAGGCAGTTACTATGGCCGTATCTCCGCACCGCTCTGGATTTTGCCGAGATGTTTGCAGACGCAAGAGCTTGCATAACGCAGAATGGATATGTTGGCATTCTACCTGGAACGGCGAGGAAGGGGGATATTATTACTGTTTTGCATGGCAGCTCCGTTCCCTTCCTTATAAGGAAGAGCGACGAACATCCAGGTCATTATATCCATCTAGGAGAGTGTTACATTCACGGTATCATGCAGGGCATGCCTTCAACTTGGAAATTGAAGGAAACAATTATTCGACTGCATTAAGTTGTGATTTGCGTCAGGGTGGCACAATAAGCTGCTGGACCATTTCAGCGATATGTTTTTCCATTGATGATTCCCGTGATACAGCAGAGTCAAGGGAATTGTAAAGCTGGCCAGAGCTGAGGAGTCTCAATTTATTCTGGTCAAGGTTATTTGGCCTCCTCGCACTATCATCATCCTCTTCAGATGGCATTATTCGCACATGTACATCCTCAGAGAGCTGCAAGTTTTAATCATGTCCTTCGTATGTATATTCCGTCTCGTGGCGAGGGCTCGAAATAGTAGTGCAAAATAATCTCTTGTGTTGGCTAACTTGGGCAACGTAATGAATCCTAACGAACTTTATATGTCTTCTCTGTGCTTTCCACCCTGCTTTGAACATTCTCTCCACTAGTTTGCAAAGGCTATATGTATTTGACCCGAAATATAGATCATCTAGCATGTTGCCTTCACAATAAAGTGCCTTATTGTTACCCCAAGATACTAAATACTGCATAACATTAGCAAAAGAAACACTCTGCTAGAGCCCTTCCTCGGTGACGTACTACCATAATGTTCCACTATTAAGTTATGTTCGAACTGTGAATTAACTTTATAATATTGAAGTATTAGAGCTTCTTTCAATCCTGCTTGACTGTAATTCTAATTGGCCTTGACTGACTGCTACGTTATCAGGCTGTAAGATACTCACCGAAGAGGGCAATAATTGGCCTGCGATATTTCTTAGCCCAAAATTGGACAACTTCCTTCATATGCAATGTGCGTTGCCTGCTTCAGAGGAATACCAAAGCTTGTAAGCCTCTCTTCCTTTATGGTATGAAACGATAGACAGACAGGTACATACGACCATAGGTAGTGGAGAATTCGGGGTCCCGTCTGCTCCCCCATAGACAAGCCACTAACCGGCAGATTAGTAGTTGAGTGGGTGACCATCAGCGAACACCGGCTGTTGTATGTTTTTTTTCTTCTACTGTTTCTTTCATTTTTTCACGATCATCCCAGTTGGAAAAACTTCATGGCAAGAGTCAGTTCGTCCTCTGTAGAGTTTAAGCAATGATACAGCACTATGGATGTATTATCATGCTCTTCGAAGATTTTATTGTTGTGTTTTGCTATAATTTCAGCCACTTCGAGCCCAGGAAGCGCCGCCATGAAGGCCACTGCTTTGTCTTTTATAGTCCATGTAGCGGAGCAACGCCGTTTGAAGTTGTCTTTTCGTGCCCGTTGCTGACACGAGGCTATTATAAATCCTTACTTTTGCGGGGATACTGTAGGGTGGTCGCAGACTTTTATCCGTATACTGTACAACAGCTACGGAGTAGTGAGGTCACTGATATAGGGCTGCGCAAGGAAGTTTGTTGGCGGGGCTTTGCAGCTACGGCGGTGCGATAAGATAAGACTCCACTAGAAGAAATATGCAGTGACTCAAATGGCCGCTTTAGCACATGCGTCACATCTTGGATCTTTCAAACCAGCGAAACCTGCAAACAGAATCCGAACCAGCCATGGCTACGATCATTGTAAGCTGCTGACACTTGGTACACTATGCGGAATACGAGTTGACATCAAATTCTCTAAAGCTGGGCGCCCAATGGGGTTCGTACCTCTTCTTTTGTGTCCCCATGCGACTGATATCATAATGTGTTAACATGATTGCGACTCTGTAGGCGACGAAGGCGTACGACCATTTACAAATTGCTACTATTCCTATGCGGCTGCCGCTAACAATGGCGACCCGACAGAAAGGAAAATTGACTGACATCCTTGCCCCCGAGGCGCAACTTTGCGCGCGAGCTGCGGTGAGCCTTGCCCGAAGCCGACCTATATAAGACGTCCATAACAAGAATACAAGCTGAGACCAGATCTAGGGAGGTCATAATGCGGGTCGTGAGTGTACCTTTACAAAGTTAAATATTATAACTACTAATAAATAATATTTAAAAAGATTCCATTGTGTGAGCTGAAAATATTCTTCTTGTATTATTTGATCCTGAGTTGCTAACCACAGCTTCAATAGTGCCAATGGTGTGTCGTACAGGTATGCGCAAACAGGAGACATTTCGTTACGGCGCAAATACTCATTACAGCTTCTAGCTTCCACCTGCTTCCTTCCGGCCTGGTCAATCCCAACTGGTATGTATCCATGATTTGGTGATTTGGTGATTTGCGGTGGATATATTATGCTAATTATGCTTCTTAAAGTCGGAACCTTATTGGTTCTTCCGTCGTGGCTCACATTGTTCATACCCCACAATTACTCGATACACCGTCAAGGAATTGGCTAATGCGTCGGAATAGCCTTCTTTCTTCAACGAACTAGAAGACCTCGAGCGAAAAGGACTTTCAAAGTATTACTAGCCTTTAGTCATTCTCTCAATTGTCAGAGACCATGCTCACCATATACTAGCGTCCACGATAGAATCTTCATCAGCGACAGAGTCCACATTGATCTGGACCTCCACGTTGCCGTTGACGGCTTGGAAGAAGTTGAACTTGGAGGTGATTAGCTATATCATTGGTACGGGTCAGTTATATATGCTTACTCCTATCACTCAGACCGCAAGGTTGGAACGACAGGCCGCGGAATTGGTCCTGCTTACAGCACGAAAGCGGCGGTAAGGACCTAGTCCGAATGATGTAGCTAGATGGGCAGCTTTACTAAACCAGATGTAGCGAAGCGGTATCAGACTCGCAGAGGTCTTCAATGCGGAACTCTTTGAGTCGAAGCTCCGACGACTTGCCTTAGGCTACCAGAAGCGATATGGCGATCTGCTTAAGTACGATGTTGAGGAAGAAATCGCTCGATTCAAGGAGTATCGACCCAAGCTTCGCAAATACACTGTCGACGCCATTGCTTTTATGAGGGACGCACAGGAGAAGAATGCGAAGATCCTTTGCGAAGGAGCAAATGGTAGGCCAGATAGCCCCTCATACCATTATTCTTATTTAGATGTCCTGACCTTGTTAGCTCTTATGCTGGATCTTGATTGGGGATCAGTAAGTCAAGCCTATCGGAGTGATCCAACTCTTGCCGCTCTTTATAAGGCATGCAACTTTGGGCGGGTATTTGTTGACTTTGTCTAGTACCCATACGTGACCAGCAGTTCTACCGGGTTCGTACCATTCAAGAGGCGGCAGATGTCCCTCATCCACTCCAATAGTTAATGGATTTGGTACTTACTTGGAATAGTATCGGTGGCATGGTAACTGGACTTGCTCTTGATATTAGGAAGATAGGTGAGGTTATTGGCGTGGTCAAGGCCTACACCACTCGTGTGGGCTCTGGAGCGTTCAAGACTGAGGATCTCGGAGAGTACGGTATTTCTCATTCTTAGCATGCGAAGAGAGCTAACCATTCCGATAGGATCGGCAAAAAGCTCCAGGAACGGGGTCGAGAATGGGTGAAGCTTAACATCCTCCATCTAGTTGACATGGACGCAGCTGACTGGCCTCAGGGTACTTCAACTGGCCGAGCACGGCGCTGCGGCTGGTAAGCATTCGCCTGTCTAAGAACTTGTGATGAATAGTCTTGACTAATAGAAACAGGCTTGGTATGTGCTCTCTCTATCTTAATCGCATGATATCTAGAACCCACTATTGACTAGAATCTTGTAGATCTCGTCGTCGTCAAATACACCACGGTATAGATCGTCTATTCACCTTGCGAAAAAACCTATTGCGGGTATCTAACGTACACTAGGACGTCAACCACTATACGGCGCTGAATCTCACAAAAGTAAAACATTGCGTTTTTTAATTCTTAATTAGAGGAGCATATGCTAACTCAATTCTCAGCTTGATATCTTGGATACTTTCCCGACAATCAAGATCGCCATTGCTTACGAAGATCCTGAGACCGGCGAGGTGAGATTCTGAGCTCTTTTCGGTATGGAAATGACATATGCTAACCCTTTGCAGAAACTCGATTCGTATCCTGCATCATTGGACGTTCTCGACCGTGCCAAGGTCATCTATCACGAGATGCCTGGCTGGAACCACTCGACTACCAACGTGAAGACTTTTGAAGAACTGCCCCAGGAGGCCCAAGACTACATCCTGGTTAGAAATGTCATACCTACCTGGAATTTTTTATCTCACTAACTTGTTTGACTAGTACATTGAGGAATTCGTTGGAGTCAAGGTATTTTTTTTTTCTCTTCAAGACGGCGTAAGCCATAAAGATATGAATTGACAATGTGTAGATCAAGTGGGTTGGTACCGGCCCGGACCGCAATGCTATGATCACCCGGTTTTAAAAAGGCTACAATAGCACACATTTGATCAGGGTAAAAAGCAGGAGTGTATGCGAGGCGTCGCCTAAAAACATAATATAACCAAAGCTAGATGAGCATTCTAGAAGTCTTAAATCAGATATGCCAGGTTTACAAGATATATTAAATCAAACCAGCTTCTCTAATAAATAAAATGATTCGCAATTAGACCCGTACGGCTTGTTTTTATGCAGGGAAGATGTAAAAGGCCGCTGTGGTATCGCGGCCGTTATCCAACTAATATGTAGGCGGGATTTAGCATTTAAGCTTGAGAGTGGAGTTAAGTTCGATTAGGCTTGTGCAGGTTGTGGCCTTATACATGCCTAGAATAACTGTGATTATTATATTATGATTGTTATGGAACGGATCGTCGTTGCCTTACTGATCTACTAACCTGTGACCCAGTTCCCTGTTGCTACCTTACTAAATGTAGTTGCTAGTCACGTATCGCACGTCTTTCCTTTGCTAAATTGATATCTCCTGAGCGCACTATCTAGTAGGGCTGCGATACAGTAACAATCGGACGCTTGCATCTCATGTTACTGGTAACGGGTACCTGTACCTAGGAGCCATACAAGCTAGTAACCAGCAGAAACCGGGGTCCCATTAAGCGCTTTTCTCAAGTTTAAATAAGCTGGTAAGCGCTAGATTAGTAGCTGAGTCGGTGACGATCAGCGAATTCCTAGTGCTACATGTTTACCATTTTGTCTTTTTTTAAGGGAAAAAAGATTTCTTAATACACCAATAATTCATGACTTGTGAAATGAATTTCTTAAGAATTTATCTTTAATCAACTATTTTGATTGATTGGGTTAGTGGAATAGGGATGAGCATGTATAAGTGCATATGTGTTAATGATGCCTGGTGGCGATGGAATCTGTTAAAAGTATTTATATTACCACTTTTAAAGCAGAACAGCCAACGATCAGATGCGTTTATGAGACAACATCTACATATAATAAAAATTCATGACTAATTTTAATTATAATTCTTAATTTTTATGGCAAATGGCAAAATATTGCTGGACTAAGTCGCAAAGTTATAATATGATAAATGATGCAATCTGCGAAAAATCCGCTAAGCGTCATATAATTATTTGGGAAATCAATTTATTCTTTCATCTAGTTTCGGAAAGAAATAGTCACTCTAATGTAGAGATAAATGAAAGTTATTAGAATAGAGAACACATTAAAGTGCCCCATAAAGGAGACCAGAAATATTTATCCATCATCATACTTCAACTTTACTTTATGAAAATTTCGGAATTTCTTTTGATACACAATGGGTGCTGCCCCCTAGTCAAGGTAACTGCTTAACCAGGACAGGGGAAATCGCCCTTTCACTTCAAGAAGTGTGCCTGTGCCGGTGTATAGGCCGCTTTATCATGACCTTCGTCACTAAATCGGGGCAATATGATTCCTCCATTGACTTGCACATAGTTGGCGTAGCTCCACACAGCAGGGCCACCCTTGAAACTGTCTTCATTAGGGAGACGCACATAGTCAGGCTCCTCCACCTCAGTGATCTGGAACGGACGACCTTTAGTGTCGATCGAATTGCTCATGAAGGATACAATTTTTAAATAACTTATATAATAAATTATTTTAAAAAAAAAAGCGCTATTGCCTATCGCTTTATAGATTAAAAGAGCGTTTATATATATTACTCCTTTACTTAAAGCGCTTTATACAATTGCTCCTACTTATAAAGCGCTTTATCCAGTCGCTCCATTCTTTTAGTTAGTTTATCAGTCCTTTATTTATCCAAGGGTATATATCTTTATTATAACCATAAGGATGCAGGTTGTAACAGTAAGCATCTAAACCCACCATTAATACTTCAATAACAAGGATTCTTTTTCACTATAATTTCAGCACTTTAAAAGACACCGAAAATCAGGTGTTGCATATGTGCATAAATGTGCAGTACTTGCAGCCACTAGGCTTTAAGATATAGTAGTAATGGTATTTTTTAACGCCAGGGTTGCTACTTTAAAGAATTCCATGCTTTACTCTATATAAAGTACCTACATGCCCTACATACATTCTAGGAAAAGCTCTTCTGTCGCTTCAGACTAGATTCTAAGCAAGCCAAAGTGCTCTCATTATGTGACAATAAACTGCTATTTGACGATGTGTTCTAAGGGACTAGATTAACTATGCGATTGAATAGTTGTCAACACCTAGCAACAAGCATATTATGCAATACCCTACCATAGCAACCATAGCAATCCAGCCATATATATGGCTAGCGGGTTAGTGAGCCGGAGGGCAGTAGAGGCCGAAGTTTTACTAGTAGTAGCCGACGCTGCATCAGCGACGACTGCAGTCCCAGCATCAACAGTTCCACTTGCAGTACTTCCAGTTCCAGCAGTTCCAGTGCTAGATCGTGCTGGAGCAGATGATGAGGAACGCGATGGCTTAGGACACGCGTTCTTATACACAAACTGCTCAGGCGGGCCACCGCAAGTAGTCGCAGCTCCAGCGTCGTAGGTACCACTCGGATACATCCAACAAGTGCCCGAAGAGTAGGGTGAGTTGTCTGGGTTATGTGGATTAAAGACGACGTAACTGCAGGAATCGGCCTTTGCACATTGACTCAAGCAGTCCGATGCACTTTCACTAGCACCACAAGTGCTAAAACAATCATCAGGTGGTGTCGGATACCCGCAAACCGATGCGACAGCAGAGGGCGTTGCAGTCGCTGCGCAACTGCCCGAGGTGGATGTGCCACCGCGGCACACGGGCTGGTCGTAGACAGACAAATAGGGGTTGGCGCAGTCAGAGCTGCCGGCGCTCGCATCGAAGCTTTCACCTGGGTACAGCCAGCAGGTGCCTGTGCCCGTGAGAGGGTTGCCGGCGTAGAAGATGACAAAGTTGCAGGGAGGGTGGGCATTGCAATAGTCCCAGCAGGAGGCTTTGCTGTCGCTGGCGACGGCGAAATCGGAACCTGGTGTTGGATAGCTGCAGAGACTGGTGACGAGGGAAGCTGTGCAGCTCGGTGCTGCGGAGGTGGGAGTTGGGGTTGGGTTTGTTTGAGCGAGGACTGGTAGAACGCGCAATAGGGCGATTGACGCCCAGAAAGGAGTGATCTTCATAGTAGCGAGCGTAGATGGTAGCGAGCGTAGATGGTAGCGAGCGTAGTTCGTCAGAGGCGTTGTTGGTCGCAGGGAGCTGAGTTGAGCTGGGGAAATTAATTGTGACAAAAGAGATCAAGAGGACCACGTGATGCACCGGTTATGGAGTCGTCGAAATACAATAACCAACAGCAATCCTATCAAGAGCTGGTTAGTTATTCTTATCTTTTTATTAATTCATTTAATTTCTAGCAGCATCTTCCTTTGTAGTTAAATCAGGTTCAGCTTCTGTCATCATGTGACCAGCTTCTATCAGTCGCTACTTTGCCCCGAAACTTTGAGAGCTGCTACAAGTGAACGCCAGGTTTAGCTTCCGCATTTAAGTACCATGATTGCTCGGTTCCACGAGATCGTCCCGGAGACTGAACGCCTCCTAGTGCAGTATATAAGAACGGCCGTCAAGTTAGTTTAAAACAATGGATTGTATAGGTTATTATCTTGTTTTAAAATCGCTGAATCATCTTTAGTATATTCATTTTGACTGCTGGACCTTTCTACACTATCATAAAAGCCTTATCCAATATATCAATCTCTGCCCTTTATATAGAACTTTTCAGCTGTATAAAAGTCTATGCCCTAAGACATCTCTTATCTATATAAAGAGAAGGTTACTGTTGTTACTGCTAGAAACAGTGTTTCAAGAACTCTTATAGAATTCTAGCTCAAGCCTTTTCCACCCAGTACTTTTTCTAGCTCTTTTCTTATATATACCAGTCTTTAAAATAGCTTTGCATACTTTTTCTTTATTATAAGTATATTAAATATCTCGGATGCTCCACCACTCAACTCCAATTAGAGCAGTGCACTAATCTATTGAGTTTGATATATGCCTTCCTACCCATTATGAGATAGATTGTCTCATCTGCCTAGCACATACGACCAAAGGTAGTGTAAAATTCGGGGTCCCGAAGCCCGGTGTTTAGCCTCAGAGGCTCTGCGACTCAACCCCGGCCGGAGCATTACACTACCACTTTTTCTATGAGTTTAATAGATGCCTCCCTACCTATTATAAGGTAAATTGTCTTAGCTACTTAGCACATACGACCATAGGTAGTGGAGAATTCGGGGTCCCGTCTGCTCCCCCATAGACAAGCCACTAACCGGCAGATTAGTAGTTGAGTGGGTGACCATCAGCGAACACCGGCTGTTGTATGTTTTTTTTTACTTTTCCTTCTTCTTTTTTTGGTGTTTTAGCGTTTTGGTGTTTTGGTATTTTCATGGTGGTGCTGTGTTATGAGGTTGGGTTGGGAGTTCTCCCACCACGTAAGACATATCCGTTGTGGACGATAATATCTCCCTAAAGTCCTTTCCAACAATTCAACTATATTGTCTTGTACAACGCACAACCTCATATATCCAACCAAGGCAAATCCATCAACGATTAACTATTTGCATACCACTCAAGCAAATCTTAGCTCCACCATCTAAATCTCCTCCTCAAGAAATAAGAACAACAATTCCTAGTTCAGCCCACTTACAGCTCCGAACACTCAACAACTGGGGTCCGTCATAACAGCATTCTTGATAATCCACATCGTCTTCAAGCATCGCACTATATATAAATCAACATAAAACACCGCCGCCGCCGTATTAATCGTATCAGTCAGTCTCGGTCTTCCATTGTCTCCAGCATCAAATCCAACTTCACATCCTCATCTCATCTCACAGCCTCTTTTAAACATTCAATCTCCTCACCACACTTCACAAGTCACATCCAAGATAAAAAAAAAACATTCAAAAAAAAAATTCTATTCATACACTACTCTCGAAAAAGACAACCCTCGTCAGCGTTGCTCATCAATTAACACACACAAAAAAAAACACTCAATACCGAGTATTACATAGTCTCGCTCTTAATACTACATGCATCCCAGATACCATTCCACATCCTCATCCACATCTTCATCCATTCACACACACTCGCAAGGAAAAAAAACAAAAAGTAAAAAAAAGCACTTCCCCCTTCCCCTTCCGATTTTTTGCCCAAATTGCCATTGTACACCAAAAAAGCCCACCATGTTTGTTTGTTCCCCTCCCTTGCCTCCTCCGAGTGTGCGTTGCATGCCTACCCAACATATTCAAAAACAAAATCTCGCCCAGACAAAAATTCCAAATCATCCCATGGATAGGATCCAAAGTTGGGAACCCTCGGTCGAAGCCTCCATTATGGCTCGTTCCCGTTTCGAGGTCATGCCCAGTCTTCAATATCACAAGCTCATTGTGCTGAAGCCCTGTCTCAAGTCCTCACTCCAAGGTCCCTACCGATGAAGCAATATCAGCTTCACCAAGCGGACAATGGTTAATTCACATCGTTTGGCTTTATGCATCGGTCTGGCCCGATCACCCAAAAAATATAACGGTTCTCCTTGAACAGGCTTACAGCCAAGAGATTAGCCGCAAGAGAAATACAACGTCCAGAATATAATTGGACACGTCTGTTTATTTCCATCTCGCTTTCGTTTGTAGCCAGATTTTCTTCCCTTTTTCCTACCAACTCCAATGCGCCTCAAATATATATACCGCCTAATCATGTAGGTTCGAAAAGCGGCCTACTGGCGGATAGTCACTTGTGAGTAGTGTGTGTGTTTCTCCTCTTCAAATGATGCCTCCCGGCGGATCATAGCCCGTCGCAGCTCCTCTAGCCGGATTCATACTCATGCCGGGGAGGTCGCCGTCCACTTGAGCACTATTTGTCTTGCGCAACATGAACATGGGCTTCTTGCCCTCCTTATCCAGCTGCTTAAACAGGATCAGGGGCTTCTCATCCATACCAAGGCAACGCTCCTGGTCGCCGTAGACGATGTAGAGAGCATACTGGTCCCAAGGTGCATTGATCTGATACTTCTTAAGCGCAGCCGGCAACACCTTGTAGCACGGGTCGTCCATGCTCACCCGGAACGACTTGAAGATTTCGACAGAGCTGTTGGGGTTTGGCGTCTCGGGAACGGGTGTCTCGCGACGTCGAATCGATCCGGGCCCCCCACCGAGCTTATTATCTCGTGAGCCGTAGCCGAGGTCCGGTTCGATAAACGTCGTCCTTACAGAAGGGGCGGTCGAGCTATAGGATCGAGATCCAAGAGTGGTTCCGCTCATGTGGTTCTGTGGAGATGTAGGTGACGGTATGATTGGTGAAGGGTAGCTTGAAGCTGAAGGGTAGTTTGAAGCCGAGATCGTTTGGCCGCCACCGTTCATGGCAGCCAGGTGGGACGATGACAAGACAGCCCTCTCTGCCGCGCTAGATGGATCCAGCGTCTGTTCCGACATCATTCTTTGTTCGTGCGTAGCTTGCGTCGGTGAGTTGCTCTTCGGCGTCGCTCCAATCAAGATGCGTCGTTGAGAGTACTGTCGTTTCACTCCTCGGTCGCCGGGTTGGGCTCCGGGCGGCGTTGGTGCGGGTGGAGAGAGGGTGGCCTCGTATGTGTATGCTTGGCTGGGTCCGGTGACATTTGGTAGCGGATGCTGGGCATCTTTGACAAGCCGCAGCGCCGGTAGCATATCCTCCCTAAGGCGCTTAAAGTCTTCATTCATTCGCCGCAGGTCCTGTTCCAGTAGGCTCATCCGCTCGTCTCGTAACCGAAGCTGTTCCACTAGATGTCTGATGTCTTTGAGCGTTGCAGTAGCATATTGAGCTTCGGCATCGGCGGCTAGAAATTCATGAATCAACAAAAGTCAGCCAACCAGGTCTCGTTGTTCAAGGGGTAAAAGTGCGAAAAGCCTTACAGAGTGGCAGATATTGATCACTCTCCATTGGGATATCTTGAGCCTTTTTGACGTCGTAGACGCTTTTGAGGATTGTCAGACGGTGACCAACACTAGCGATGCCCATACTCTTGAGGTCGTCATGCAGCAGGGCAACCAGAGCCTCTCCAACAATGTCGTTTTCTGTAACATCACACGACCACAATCAGCTAAAGTCCTCCCAGCCTTGCATAGGAAAGAGCAGCATCATCCTGTTCATTAAAACATACCTAGAAAAGTGTCGGCATACTGCGGCAGGCCGATGGCGCTGATGAAATCCGCGCACTCTTCGGCCGTCCACTCCGTGACGATGGTCTCGGGCAGACGGTCCATGCTGCTTCGATGGCCGTATGTGGTGGGCGTATGTTCTGCCGACGTCGACAGCTCAGAGCCCATGGGAGAGGTCTCAGAGTCGGCCACGGGCGAATGATCGCCCAGGTGGTGCTCGTACTCATCGTCAGCGTCCGACTCGGCGTAGCCCGTGCCTCCTTCAAAGCTCATCATCTTGGGCGACGCCGCGGCAGCGGGAGGTCTGTGGCCAGCGTCTTTCTCTCTCTCTCTCTCTCTTCTCTCTCTTTCTCCCTCTCTTCAAGCGCAGTATCCTCCCCTATTTGTTATCTCTTTTCGTCTCCCTTCGTCCACCTTTCCTTCGCCGGTACGCTCTTCGATGGGAGGAGTAATTTGCGAGATGATTTTTTTTTCTTTTTTCCCTCTTCGCGCGGTCGAGCTTCGCTTCAGGGGAATGCGGGCTGTGTAGGTAGGAATTGAGGCGCCCAGATCGGGGGAGGAGAGGAGCAGGCGTGCGGAGGCGAGCAGAGCGCCAACGGGCGGCTAATGGATTCGATACAAGGCGCTCCGGGCGGGTGGCAGGGTCAGCACAGAGGACAAAGAGAAGAAAAACTCCCCCAGCCAGCAGCAGAGATCGAGGAGGGAGAAAGAAATAGCGTCCGCCTTTGGCCTTGAGCCTTGTTTGTTCTCTGTCGATCGTCGCTTGGAGCTGAGAGGAGGGGCAGCAAGGCAAGGAACAAGACGAAACTTGGGACTTCGCGTTGAGAACCCCCCAAGGCTCAGTTCGCAACAGGCCCGAGTGTCAAATCTCGGCCAATAAATGCCAGCCGACAGGCACAGGTGCGGGCGCGGGTACAGGCCGCAGGTACAGGTACAAGCGCAGGCTCTAGGCGCAGGCTCTAGGCACAGGCACGAACGGCTTAGCACCGCTTGAACAGCTTGCACAGGCACTGACAGCACTGACACAGGCACCGACACAAGGTACGCGCCCCCCCATCCGCCGTCTCCGTTACTGGCCTCGTTTATGGCCGCTAGGCGAGGGACAAGTACAGGTACCCGGCGCAGGCCAGTGGACGAGAGAGCCCTGGGGCTACTGCTAGCCGCCTGAGTCCACTAACAAGTCCAGAGCAAAAGGGCTGCTAGCACTCCGTACAGAGCATTGCTCCGTAAATCGCCTCCGTGCCCCCCGTAGCTCGCTGCGACTTTGCACCTCGCCCATAACGCCGCCGCGGCCCAGGTACCACCGGCGCCTTGTGGCCTCCATACCTACATGTACGGGTAGACACCGCAGCCCGTTTCTATTCCAAGCAACCGTTTTAATGAGCCCAGGGCAATGCACGCCAGCGGGCGGCGTCTCTAGCCGCAACAGGCTTAGCCCCCCACATGAAAACCCTCCTGTCTCTGTGGCTGAGCAGAAATGGAGAGAATAGGAAAAATGCAACTTTTATTACGGCCTCTTACAAAGTCCGTTCTGATGATGACGATGATGCGGGCGGGCTGTTGCGACGGTACGGAGAAGATGCAGAAGAAGGTAGCAATGCTAAAAACGGCGCTTGACTGACCCGGCCTGGGGTAGCATTGCGACTATTGATCAGACCACTCACTGTTTTATTCTCGGGTAAGAATGTAAGCTGCCTAAGGTAGGTAGGTAGAAGCGGCATTCTACGGAGTACATATATGATACTGAGTGGTCCATATCAATTGAACCTTAATAAGTCGTCTGTCTTCGTGGCTACATGGTAAGCAAGCACTGAAAACACCATCATATTAACATAGGTACTATACAGTAGTAACCGTGATATCAATTGCGTTTCCGGTCTACATGAAAAAAGAATAAACATCTTCAAACATTAACCTCCATATTGATAACCCCAGAAACAGTCCCTTAGTAGCATGTCGTTTCGCCGACGTATCTACAGCCTCGCCTCGTCCGTCGCGTCTCAACGAAGAAAAGGCCCCCAAACACCCCTGCCTAGGTACGTAAACAAAGAAATACAAGAAAAATACTTTTTCCTTTAAACAAAAACAAGGAAGAGCTCATTTTTGCCTTCCCGCGCTTGCATAGCGCTCATGCAAGGGACAAAAAGGCCAACACTCTCCCATCACCCCCCTTGCAGCGCCCTCTCCTCCAATGCGATCCCTTTCAGGCTAGGATGCCATCCATCCACCAAACCTGTTTTACAAATGGCTGAACCTCGTATTATGTATCTGTTATACACTATTAGCATCCGTCCATCAAGACTCTCCGCATCTCAGAGAGTAATATATCCTACTGCCTGATTCATACGCCCACCACCCGCAAGAGATTCAACAAGAAACAGCATCTCTGACCGCAGACGCGTTTCATCCCCAACCACCCCTCATCATGAAACACCATAGAAGAAGAAAAACTCGTATACACCAAAAAGTCCTCCCCAAAGATTCGGCCCTCACTCTTTGCGTTTCAAAATCGCCTCCATCTTCTTCTTCTTTTTCGTTTGGTCCTGGTGCAGGACATATACGTATGCAAGGGGCTTTTTCCTACTATTAATAAACCTTGGATCGTATTTGGGGAATTTCTCGATGCTAGGCCTACGGAGTAGATGAACGGGGTTAATAACGGACAACACTAACTAGATTCATCCGTGGTTCTGATAAGACGAACAAAATTTCCCTTCGTGGACATCACAAATCACAAAATGACAGAATTTCACCGCAAACTGACATATTAAAAAGACTAGCGATATAAACTAACCAGGTCGTTTCTCCACGTTCAACTTCATTAAATAGTCTTTAAACACCGTCTACGGAGTACACCACTCTCATATTTACAATAGTCCAGCTCCCCCTTCCCAGAAACACCTAGTCCATCCTTATATATCCCGCAATTCCGCCCGAAGTGTGCCAACCTGTTCCGACTGCTCAACTTGACAAGCCAGCAAAGTCAAAGGCATTGGCGTCCGAGCCTATTCCAATATTAAAAAAATCAAAATCGCCCTGCAGTCATGATTTCTGCAGTTTCACATTCATGGCCGCTTTCGTCGGGCATTGGTCACATTAATTATGTAGTAGAAAATGGCTCTCGTCAAATCAGAGCTGACCATATACTCTGAATGATCGTAAGCCCAATAGTCGAACATTAAAGTTTTTTTTTCTTCTTTAAAAAAGAGTTTGTGTGTAAATCTCCCACGAACCCAAAAGTAGTTGACAACACTTTACGCCTCAAACACCAAGCCGTGGTTTGTTCTTTTTCCCGTTTTATGTGGTTTCTTTTTCTTCGACGGGAGAAAGGACAACATGAGCGGTTCACCAAAAAAAAAAAAGTCATGGTGAGAAAATAAAAGATAAGGGCTTATCGCAGACGAAGCTTGCAGTCGATGACACCTCGTCGAATGACCTCCTGGACATCCCAACGAGGAGGCTTGATGGGAATGTTGTTGACCCTCCTCCACTCATCCTCGTCTTCTGGCGCCACGCCTTCGGGCAGGGGTTCCAAACCACCGGCAAGTCCTGAGGAGTTCTTGAGCTGAAGCAGCTCGCCAACTTCGTCACACGCAATGAGCATTCGGTCGAGATCCTCCTTGTTGTGAGCGGCGGAGATGCAGAAGCGAACACGCGAGCTGATGAGTGCAGTGGCCGGGTAACCAACAATAACGACGGAGATTTTACGCTTGAGCATTTCGCGACTGAAGGCAGACATTTTTCCGGGGTTGTAGAGCAAGACAGGAATGATGGGAGAATCATCGGAACCAGCCACAATAAGGCCAAGACGCTTGAGTCCGAGACGAAGATAGCGAGAGTTAAAGGCGATGCGCTGCAGGCGCTCCTCACCCTGGCCGGGGCAGATTTCGCCATTGATCAGCTTGATCGAGGTAAGAATCTGCATAAGGACACAGGGCGAAGGAGCTTCGCCGTAGATTGTGGAAACGTTGATGGAGCGGAGCTTGTCAATGATGTGCTTGTCAGCCGCAATGTAGCCTCCATTGGCGCCAAAGGACTTGGTCAGAGTGCCCATGAGGATGTCAACTTCCGAAGGATCAATGCCAAAATAGTCACAGACACCACGGCCGCGTGGTCCCAGAGCACCGATAGAGTGGGCTTCGTCAACGTAAAGGTAGAACTTGTACTTGCGCCTCAGAGCCACGACACCCGGTAGGTTGACCATGGTTCCTTCCATAGAGTAAAGACCTTCCACAACGACGAGAATCTTCTTCCAGGGGCGGTGAGTCCTTGGCTGGCCCTGAGAAATGGCTTCACGAAGAACACGTTCCAGATGGTCCATGTCATTATGCTTGAAAGATTGGATGACGGCACCGCTAAGGCGAGCACCGACTCGGATCGAGGCATGGTTCAGTTCGTCAGAGATGATCAGGCAGCCCTTGGACACGAGCGCAGGGAAGGTGCTGGAGTTGGTGACGTAACCCATGGAGAAGACCATGGCATCTGGCTTTCCAAGAAAGGCTGCAACTTCGCGCTCGACCTCGAGGGCCAATTCGGAAGTGCCGCTGTCGCCTCGGGGGCTTGCAAAGGTAACACCGTACTTCTTGACGCATTCATCGACGGCATCCGCACAGGGGCCCTCCGACTGAGCAAAGCCGAGATAGTTGTAGGAACTCATGTTCAGTGTCTCAACGTATTTACCAGTGTAGTGGAAGGCGCGGTTAAGCTTCTCCGCCGTGCGTTCCTTGAGGGCAATGAAGCGACCGGGGACGCCGATGGTAGGTCGGGCAAAGCAGTCATCCAAACGAAACTTCAATCGCCTGGTGTAGAAGCTGTCGAAATCATCGGTGAGAGGTGCAAATCCATTTTGGACCTTGAGGGAAGCATAGCGCTGCTTGTTGCCAAATCGCTTGCCAAAGAAATCGCGAACGTGGCCAAACACAATGAGAGCAAGATAGCTCAGGTACGTGGTCAAAAGAAAGTAGTACGGAGGCATATCCTCAATCGGCTGCTTGAACTCATGCGACTGGCTGACGTAGCGGTGGGCTTGGTCAAGCAGAGGGCCAAACTGAGCTTCCGAGCGTTGCCGTTGCTCCAGCTCCTCTGCCGACTGAGGCTTGAACAGCATCGTGGTTGGCTCGACGCTGTTGGGCTCGCCAGTCGCGGTGGACAGAGAAATGGTGGGCAGCGACACCGTCGACGGCGAGATGGTGCTCATCTGGCTTTGATGCATGGTGGCTAGAGACGTCTGGTCCTTGGATTTGGGGCTGGACGAGAACAATTGGCTCAGGCGATTGGTCTTGGAGGCTGAGAGACGTCTTTCGCCAGTCTTGTCGGCCGTTGACATGGCAGACTGACTAGAGGAGAAGGGGTTTGCGAGCCGCCGCGGCATGATCTCCTCGAGGCTTTAACCAAAGATCCAACTCGTGGCTGGATGGAAAGGTCGGCAGGCCCAAAAGAAGGCTTTTCTGGGGCTAAGCGTCTGGCAGAGGGAGAAAAAAAAGAGACAGGTTAGCTTCAACGGCCGACGAGAGCAAAACAAGGTCTTGGCGATGATGTAAGTGTATTGTGAGTGGGAACGGGGGCGGTGGAAGGTTTTTGTTCATGTATTTTTCTCTTTAATCGCTTCGGCAGCGACCGCGACGAACTCAAAGCAACGGCGCGGTGCGGTGTGGCCACACACGCTTTTAAGCCTCGCTTGGCGGCGCCACTGGTATTCAACGGCCGCAGGTGGTAAAGCGTGTCGATAGAGCCAAAACAAGCTTCCAGCTGAGGGCAATTGCAGGCCATTTTGCACCGCAAGACGAGGAATTCACGGGGTAGGGGAGAGGGAATAGGGAATAGGAGGGGAGTTGAGAGTTGAAGCGGCCTAAAGCTGGATATTGAGGCGGGATTTGGCTGGGTATAAAAAACAAAACGCAGTACAACTCAATGCAAACTTACCAGTTTCAAAAGATACCGACGACGACAACGACGATGCCGTTGTAGAGTTTCCCCGGCTTGCTACGACGCTCTTCTTTAACTCTGCCCAGTCCTCGATTCGGCTCGACTGATCGACGATTGGGATCCAGCACAGCCCTGTGGCTCAACAAAACAAAGTCGTGGCAGGTCAATCATGCAGTGGAGATTCGACTTGGAGCACAAGGACACCACGCGAAGAGAGGGCCCGGAGACGACAAAGAAAATAAAATGACCACGATGGCAGCCAGGAAGAGCAAAGCTGGCGAGGGCCGAGCAGGTTGAAGAAGGCAGGTTTTGGCTTGGGGGGGGAATGTTTCGGCTGGGCTGGACGATAAGGTAAGATGAATTGGCGAAAGGGGCCCCTCTGGATGAGCCCATAAGGCCAATGAAATCGAAGCTCGGCTGTACCCAGGGACACAGCCAGCAGGGGAGGGTACAGAAAAGAGCAATCATAAGCAACGCCACAGCTGCAGCGACACTGGCCGGTTATTTTCTGCTCTCCACTAGAAACCTCGCTTTTTTCCCGCTTTTCTCTTCTTTCTTGCTCTTCTACGAAATATTGGGGCTACGGAACTGCGGCGCGCTGCGGCCAAAAGAGTAGCGTCGGGTCGCTCAAAATCAGCCAAGCCGGAATTCAGGAGCGTCCAGACAGGGGCCTCGTCCAGCAAAAGTGGGCGTCTAGCCTGGGCCATGGGGCACTTAATTTGGGTCTTTTTACGCTGTCTTCTCGCAATTGTTGGCGCCTGATGGGCCGGATACAACGCTGGGCGACGCCCGCTTCAGGTACTACAGTACTTGTACAGGTCGCAGAGACTTGGTGTTGTCAGTATTAACTCAGGTCCGCCGAGAGCCTGTGACGGGATGGCCCTATTGAGCTACAGTACTAAGAGCCGGTCGGATGATCCGGGTCTAACTAGACAATGCGAACCTCCGATTATGCACTGGAACTTGCTTCTTGCAGCTGGATGAGGTCATTCGAGCGAAATACAACAACACGGCGAGAGAACGATGCAATCCTTCGGAAGCTGCTGCGACAAGTCAGTAATCAGTATTAGTACTACGAAGTACCTCTGCTACCCTATTAATACAAGGGCTGTGTCTGTAATGCTACTCCGTATAAGTACGGATACTCCGTATCTAGAGAGTAGCACGGACGTCGAGATCTGCAAGGGGATTGCCGCGCGATGACATTTCGCAGCGTTCTCTCTCGCTCGTGGCAGCTCAAGAAAAGGGGCGGCGCTGGCAGTGGCAAAAGCAAAAAAAAGCTGATAGCTTGCGAGCTGCGAGCTGTTGGAAGCCACCGAGACTATTATCAGCTGGTCGGTTTGTTGTAGCTGGAACTCTCCGAAGATGCCGGGTCCAATGGCACGAGGCATGCATGCTTTGTACTTTTTGGTGTTCTCTACTACCAAGGTACGAAGTACTTACATAGTACTTTCTCTTATGAGAGAATTGCCTTTGTTTTTCATTTCTTTTTCAATTTTTTTTTTTTTTTTTTTTTTTAAGATGTCGGCGATCCTTTCTTTAATTTTAAATAAGCGCAAGGGCCTCTGCTCTATTGTCCTACTCTAAAGTACGGAGTACAAGGGGTGGTGTCTCATTGTCATCTTCTGCGGGAACAAAAGGTGCCAACAAAAGCAGAGTGTAACCTTGCGGGATACACGGAATTACTCAAAGCACTTGTACGCGTATTCCACTGGTCACCCTGCAGCTCTAGAGCCGATGTCGATACAAGTATGACTTAGATTGGCTTACTAGTACTCCGTACCTCTAATGCCGCGACCTAGATAAATCACCTCATCTGAATATTAATTGCCAAGCCAGTACTTCGTACGGAGTAGTCCGTTTTTTGTAGGTACTAGGAGATAATCGTATAAGGAAACACAAGCAGCGTCTCTCCATGCAAATTTCTTCATCCTACCTAAGCTATTCCAAAAAAAAAAAAAATCTTCAGCCTCGTAGTTTCGCCTCGGCTCCTACACTACGCTAGATCAAAACCTAGTCCATCTGCTAAAATCATCCCATGCCTTCGCTTCGGCGCCTAAGGAACGAAGAAAAAAGTCAATCCTGCACCAGCCACATCCTCTCAACAACAGCCACACTCTCAACCCTCAACCTTAGTCACCCTCTCCAGCCACAGCCTCAGCTCCTACAGCCTCCCTCCCTCATTCTCTCGTCCATTCCAGATTTAGACCCGAGGCTGTCCGCGGGTTGCAACGGGCCATGATGGGGGAGCGCAAACGAAGCCGATTCGGTAGTTGGGCTACAGTGCCGTCGGCATGATCCCCAACCGTTTTTGGTCCCTGAAAGACTATTTGATAATATTGAATTTTTGGTTGTGGGAGAGGACAAAAAGACACCAATTGGCTTCCTCTTTTCACCTCTTTTGCTTTGATTCTCCTCCCTCTACTCTGAGAACGTCAAGGTGAAGACTGCGCGGGCTATTCAAACGGAAGACGCATATTCACCATGGGGGAGTCCATCGATCACAACAATGCCATTCTAGGCGTCACACCGGCAAAGGAGCTCTGGAGACACCCGGATCCCGCTTCCACGCCCATGTGGAAGTTTCTCCAGACCGTGAACCAGAAGCACAATCTGCATCTCAATGGATACCCAGACTTGTACAAATGGTCCATCGACAACGTCGCCCAGTTCTGGGACGAAGTGTGGCAATTTGTCGGCATCGCCAGCTCTCAGTCATATTCTCCGGTTTGTTACATCTCTAACAATGTCAACTGCCTATAACAGGATGCAAGTACTGACTGATGCTTGTTTCTTCTAGAAACTGGTCCTACCGCCTGATGCGCCCATGTTCCCTCGTCCCGACTTCTTCGCCGACTCTCTCCTCAACTTTGCCGAAAACCTCCTCTTCCCCCCCACGCCAGAGCCTCTCGACCCCAACTCCACCGCCGTTATCACGACTACTGAGCTCCCCGGCGATTTGCGCTCAACCACTTGGGCCGAACTTCGCGAATCTGTCCGCCAATGTGCCAATGCCTTGCGCGCCGCAGGTCTGAAGCGCCACGATATCGTCGCCGGCTATGTCTCCAACCATGTGGAGGCCGTGGTTGCGATGCTGGGTGCCGCCTCTATCGGTGCGATATGGACGGGCATCAGCCCTGATAGCGGCGTCTCCGCCGTGTTGGATCGACTGAGCCAGATTGGCCCTCGCATCCTGTTCGCCGACAACGGAACAGTGTACAATGGCAAGGAGTGGTCAAGCACATCCAAGACAACGGATATTGTCGCGGCGCTCAGCAAGACGGGCTTGCAACAAGTTGTTGTCATCAACAACATCAAGGGCGAACTTGGCATTGAGGACATTGAGGCTCACGGAGTCAAGGCTGTTGAATATCAAGCGTTCCTCTCTAGCGCATCGTCAGATGATCTCAAGTTCGAGCAGCTGCCACCATCACACCCACTCTACATCCTCTACTCCAGTGGAACCACTGGTCTTCCCAAGGCAATCGTTCACACTGCTCTGGGAACACTCATTCAGCACAAGAAGGAGCACATGCTGCACTGCTCGTTGACCTCTTCATCGAGCATGCTCTACTATACGACTACTTCCTGGATGATGTGGCATTGGAGCGTCGGAGCGCTCGCTGTTGGAGCCAAGGTGATCCTGTACTCAGGATCGCCTTTCCGACCCAACTCGCACATGTCCATCCCCCGCGTGCTATCTGACCTCAAGGTTACTCACTTCGGCACCTCAGCGGCCTACCTTACGGCTTTGGAAGCCAACGGCGTCTATCCCATTCGCGACCCTAGCATTGATTTGTCCCATCTTGAAGCCATATACTCCACTGCATCGCCACTGCCGCCTTCCACCTTCTCATTTGTTTACGAAGCTTTCCCCAAAACTATTAATCTTGGTTCCATCACTGGCGGCACCGACATCATTTCTCTATTTGGCGCCTCTTGCCCACTACTCCCCGTCCGCGTTGGTGAAATTCAGGCAGCCGGCCTCGGCATGGCCATCAAAGTTGTCGATTCCATTACTGGAGAAGAAGTCCCCGCAGGAGAGCCCGGCGATCTAGTCTGCGTCAAGCCTTTCCCTTGCCAGCCCTTGACATTCTTCGGCGCCAATGGTGACAGCAAGTACCAGGCTGCCTATTTTGAACGCTTTGAAGACGTCTGCGGTGTCAAGGGCCCAGTATGGCACCACGGCGACTTTGTCAAGATACCCGACCCCAAGACGGGCGGCCTTCTCATGCTGGGACGGTCCGATGGCGTCCTGAAGCCCGCTGGCGTGAGATTCGGCTCGGCCGAGATCTACAACATCCTAATTCGATTCTTTGCAACCGAGGTGGAAGATGCTGTCTGCGTGGGACGCCGACGAGCCACCGACACCGACGAGACGGTGTGCTTATTTGTCGTCACGACACCCGGTCACAAATTCGACGACGACCTAAGAAATAGGATCAAGCAGAAGATTAAGAGCGAGCTCAGTCCGCGTCACGTCCCAGGCGTGGTGGAAGAATGCGGAGGCGGCGTTCCCAAGACGGGTAACGGTAAAAAGTAAGTTGTTCGAGAAAAAAAGAATACCCTCAATATCCATTGAAAAAAATGCTAATACACATCTGTTATAGAATCGAAGTTGCCGTGAAACAGATCCTTTCAGGCATGGCCGTCAAGACGAATGCCAGCGTGGCCAACCCAGAGGCTCTAGAATGGTTCAAGAAGTGGGCAGAGGCAAATTAATGAGATGGAACAAGCATAATGTAAAACATTGATTCAAAGCGTGGAGAGTGGAGATGTATAGATGGGCACGCACGTGTAAGTGAAGAAGATTTGAGCTGGAAGTTCCTCCCGGGATAGGCTTAGTAGATCAATGAGGAAGAGACGGTAGATTTGGAGCGTTATATATGAAGTTTTGGTTGTTGTATCCTTGAGATGAGCTAGCTTAATGCAGCAGCTGGCTAGTTACTTGGTGAACGTGGCTTTTTTATGGTTGGACCCCTTTGCTGAGGGGAGATATAGTATTAGCAGTTGCTCTGTTAAGTCTCAGTAACACTATATGAAGTACATCAATCCTACACTGCAATACCCGCATAGCCTATATCATACATATCAGATATAAAAGAGAAAATGGCATTCAGATCGTCATGTTGCTCCTCAAGTGACACCTCAAATATCACATGTGGATAACCCCCAAACACCCTCACGCAGGAACGGGATGCTACCGCACCATCCGCGGCGTATGTACTAACAACCACTACTGCATTGCAGCACTTTTGCTGCCCTGTTCACCTTTCCCAAAGGACGCAAGTCCAGCTGGGTGGAGGGTTAAGGTGGTACCACGTATGGAGCTTCGTAATTAATCATAAGAAGGCGTCTGTCTCACAGACATGGGAAAGCCAAAAAGTGGTATCTTTGGACAAGCAGTTCAACACCAAGCAAACATGTCATGCAATACGGGCACGGGCAGCACGGCTATTTTCCAAGGGAAATAAGAAAGATTAGGCTGGCAACAAAAATTGCCCAGTACAGGCAAAAAATGGTACTAGCAGCGCAGGGTTTTTGACCGGGCATCGAGATTCTTTGCTGCGGACTGCTGCTTTGGGATAGAGGGATAATACGAAAAGAAGGAAAATATGCCCGAGAGGCGTACTTGTACCCTTGGACGGGACCATTCCTAAACTAAACACGATGGCTACTTCGTAGGGTACAAGTGCAAGTAAGACATGCGATCAGGTACCTGGGCGGCTGTCAGATTCGAGAAAGGGTTAAAGGGTTAAATTGAGAAGCATAAAGTAGTCTCCTGTACTTCGCACTCCGTATTGTAGTGGATGGATCGCGGAGCATAGGTATATGGCGTGTACATCATGTCTCGGGAAGCTCTCTTAGTAGTGTATTCGGCCAACGAAATAGGAGCATTTTAGATAACCGAACGGGATTCCGCGTATAGGTATAAAGTTAGCACAGCCTCCATTATGAATAGCATAAAGTCCTTCGTAGCTGTGCCGCAAGATATCACCCAAGTGCCTCGTTCACCGGTCACAATGGCAGGCTGCCGAGATGCTGCATCCCGTCTTAGAACACAGTGTGGCCGTTGCGCTGGTAGCATCCGCACGGCATTCGAGGGGCAGGCGATGCCTCACCCATTGCGTGCTCCGTATCTACGAAGTACCCCGTTCTGGTAATATCCGGAACTCTGGCTTTGAAAGCAGAGCTAAATCAGAAGCATGAGGCTATCTCCCGTCTCTGCCATGACGCGCGCAGTGTGGAATAGTTTCCAGCCCGGCGCAATCCATCCCATCCTGCTAGGCAAGCTTCTCGTCGGCATCCTACTGTAGCCAGCTCTCTTCTTTGAGCACTGCAAGCAAATTACTCGCAGGAAGAGCTAAGCGGGCCATCAAGTCGAATGATTGACCAAGGCCGGGATGGAGGGCGGATCGGCTAGTGCAGAGCAAACCGCCTTGGTAATAGGCCGGGGCCAAACCTGCTCTAAGAAGGTGGGCTCGGAGGAGGAAGCGGGTCGAGATGCAGGCATCGTAAATTGCGTCCTTGGCATGGCCAGTCTTGGGCCCGCGGGTGGTGTATTTGGCTGTTTAGTCAGTCAACTCGTCAGTCGGTTCTCTGGAAGGATGAGGCATCGCGGGTGAAGGCCGTCGGGGTTCCGCCTTGTGTGCCTTGTAGGAGAGGCGCACAGAGAGATGGAGGATTCGTAGCCTCATCAACACACAGGAGTTGTACTACCAGCACAAGTGCTATAGTATGCGCATCTCGCCCAGGAGAAAAGGGAAGAGGCCAATCAGTTGCTCTGCCAGTAATATTACTCGCACCCGTATCAAAGGACTGACGGAGCCCATCTTCCGCGTCCAGCAACTAATCTAATCAGGGGTTAAGCTGCAGGGCTACGGCCAGTGGCGTCAACGGGCGTCGGTGGACCTGGGCCCTCCAGGAACCACACGATTTGCCCGTTCTCCATCATCCAGAGATGAGAATTGGCCGGGCTGGGTGTTGGCCGATTGATTGACTGCAGTAGCATCGGTTGGTTGGCTGGGTGCAGATCGGGTGGGAGCAGCAAAGGGACAGAAAAGCAATATACTTGTACGGTAGAAGGGCGAGGGAGGGCCGCAGAAAGCTGCATCCCAGAATGTACGATGGAAAGATTTGAATCTGGCCCAAAGTTCTTCGTGCACGGGACTAGCGAATATTCCTTGCAAGGTCCAGGTACCTGTACCTGATACTTGCCTGAAGAGAGGCAATTCAACGCGCGCCCTGGTCTCAATGCAGAAACGAAAAGAGAAGAAGAATGTTCTTTGACGAGAGGGAGACTCCACCGGTCTCCTTGCCCCTGATGCAATAACCAGGTAGTACAAGTATAATTTACAAAATACGGAGTTAGTATAGTACTTGTAGCCTAAAGGTAAAAAACAGCCAAGTCTCTGTATCTTGGGCAGCTCAGTGGTGTTCACTCTCTCTCATCCTCTCATCCTACTCCATCTGCGCCTAATGCAGCTGGCATCCTGCAGCTCGGCAGCTTGTGCGAGTCGCGGTACAAAGCATTAGCAGTATCAATAGTGGATTGCTAGCAATAGAAGACGGACATTAATATCCGTTGGATGGAAATGTACCGGCTTATCGAGCAATACGTGTACAAGCACAGACATGTGTAGGATGTGTAGGTACACGGGCGGATGCAGCCACTGCTGTTTCGAGCCATACTCGTACTATTTCGTACTAGGACTTGCACGTATAAACGAGGCCACCCGTAGCTTGTACCTATACTTTGCACCTCCCATCTGCATCCTGGGCTAATCCCGGATACCAGAACCGCGGGCCATGAGGCGCTTAGAAATGCTTAAGGGCGAGGGCGAGGCGCGAGTATAAGCACGGGGCCTTGGAAGAGACACGGAGAGACAGTACTCCGTAAAACATTGGATGATGATGCTTTGAAGTATGGAGTACTCCCGTGAAGAGCGCATCTCTGCGTTGTGCCGTGTTACAGACTTGTACCTTGGCCTGCGAACGCTGCGGGTGCGGGTACAGGTACAGATACCACCTTACTACTGCTGTACCTAGTACTTTAGCACCTCTAGTATTTCGCACTTCCCTTTCCCCTTACAGCATAAGCGCAGCCATCATTAAGAGCACAGGCACTGCACTGGGCAGAAAATAGAAGGGGATGGAGAGCAGCGGATGCACGCTCTCGCAGAGTGCATACATTAAGGCAACACGGCTGCATCCAAATGCAGGCATCAGCGCCCGGAGCATTTGGCTAAAATGCCTGCTGAGCTGCACATACACGGGCTTGTACAGTAGTAGAACAGTAGGTAGTGTCTGTAGCGCAGAGGATTGGCGTTAGGGTCCGTAGCGTAGTCGACCCGGCCCTAGAAGCAGTTGTTCCAGCGCTTCGTCCAGCGAGGTTGCTCCACCATTTTTGCCTATACCGGTACAGTACAATACAGAAGTACTCGGGCTGGACTTAGCGAGCTGCCCCGACTTCTTCACTGGCCTGGCCTGGCCTGGCCTGGCCATCAGCGCAATCAGTGCAATCAAGCGTTATTCCCTAGCGGTCGCTCTCAGGGCCTCCAGCCCACCGTCAATTTCCCAAATCCGCCCCCAGACAGCCGGGCCCCAGCCAAGCTAGACTACAGACTAGCCCAACCCCCCTGGGATAGGAGCTAACGTTGCTGTAGCTCATTCAGTTCCCTTTCCCCCCAAACCAGAGCACTCTTTCTTCTCCTCTCCCTCCGCTCTCCACAATCCCAAGTTCGTCAATTCAATCCCCCCCGACGAACGAATCCGCCAACAATCCGCGCAGAACCTCCTTCGCCGGCCGCTCGACTCTCTTTTGCCCGCTCAAATTCGATCAACCACCATGAATTCGCAGCCCAACGATGTGTCGCCCGAAGCGATGCAGGCGCGCATCCAGCAGGCGCGTCGCGAAGCCGAGACGCTCAAGGACAGGATCAAGCGAAAGAAGGATGAACTGGCCGATACTACTCGTAGGTTTTTTTTGCTGATTTTTTCTTGGCTGCTTAATCGCCATGACGAGAGGCTGCGAGTGCGTCAGAAATAAAACAATTATTGCAATGCTGACTCGATGTTTTTCTTGTTCTTTTTCAGTCCGGGCTGTCGCTCAACAGGCTCACGAGCCCATCCCCAAGAACCAGCTCATGCGGTCGAAGCGGACGTTGAAGGGCCACTTGGCCAAGATCTACGCCATGCACTGGTCTACCGACCGACGACACCTCGTTTCAGCCTCGCAGGACGGAAAGCTCATCATCTGGGACGCTTACACCACCAACAAAGTTCACGCCATTCCCCTGCGATCATCATGGGTCATGACCTGCGCCTACGCTCCCAGCGGCAACTTTGTCGCCTGCGGTGGTCTCGACAACATCTGCTCCATCTACAATTTAAATCAGCAGCGCGATGGCCCAACGCGGGTAGCCAGGGAACTATCCGGTCACGCCGGTTATCTGTCTTGCTGCCGATTCATCAATGATCGAAGCATCCTCACTTCGTCAGGTGACATGACCTGCATGAAATGGGACATTGAGACGGGCCAGAAAGTCACCGAGTTTGCCGACCATCTCGGCGATGTCAT
The DNA here is from genome assembly GCA_030278935.1 of Trichoderma polysporum. Taxonomy (NCBI): domain Eukaryota; kingdom Fungi; phylum Ascomycota; class Sordariomycetes; order Hypocreales; family Hypocreaceae; genus Trichoderma; species Trichoderma polysporum. The sequence continues at coordinate 9,846 of JARFTM010000147.1, read as the reverse complement.
GAGCATCAGCTTGAATCCCACCAACCAGAATACGTTCATTTCCGGCGCCTGTGACGCGTTCGCCAAGCTCTGGGATATCCGTGCCGGAAAGGCGGTGCAGACTTTTGCAGGCCACGAGTCTGACATTAACGCCATCCAGTTTTTCCCTGACGGCCACTCCTTTGTCACAGGATCCGACGATGCCACCTGCCGGCTGTTTGACATTCGCGCCGATCGCGAATTAAACCTCTATGGAGTGCGTAACACTTGCCTTTTTTCCCCCTCTTTTCTTTAAAAAAGAGAATTAGTCGAATTTGAGATGCTAACGTGTCAATCCAGTCTGAATCTATTCTCTGTGGTATCACATCCGTTGCCACCTCCGTGTCTGGACGTCTGCTCTTCGCTGGTTATGACGACTTTGAGTGCAAGGTAAGCCATGCCCAAAGATTCATTTTTGATGCGTTTGATATTGACTCACGGCAACTAGGTTTGGGATATTACACGAGGCGAAAAGGTTGGCTCTCTGGTGGGCCACGAGAACCGTGTGAGCTGCTTGGGTGTCAGCAACGATGGAATCAGCTTGTGCACGGGTTCATGGGATTCTCTGGTACGTTTCAACACAATTTGGATTGATTTCGAATTTCAGATTACTAACTACATCTACAGCTCAAGGTTTGGGCCTATTGAGATGTCTGATCTGCACACAGACGGACTTCTCTCGCACATGCAGATTCAAGTCTATCCCATGACTTCTTCAACCATCCGCATTCAACGATTATATTACCCGCCAATTTCGGACACCCGACCACACGCATATCTGGCTTGCGAATACTGGCGTACGCAGGACGAAGTGACGAAACGTGCCCTACTTACACCATAACTTTTTATTTTTTTTATTTTTACTTTTTTTGGCCGATGCATGAGCACCCTCCATGTCTCGTGGAGGCATCTCAAACCGATTCTTTCGGCGACAGTCGGGAAAAGGAAACCGGCCGACTTGATACCTTTTGCTTCCCCCTTTTCCCTTATTTCTGCCTCTCTTTTTTCTATTTACTTTTTTTCCCGCCTTTGATCCCCAAAAATTCTTTGCACAATAGTTTCTGCGTTTTTTCCCGATAAGCTCTGGGTTGTTGGCGACGGGCGGGGTGTATTACTTGATGGTTTTTTTTTCTATGTCTTCAGTTTCTGCCTCTGTACGCGTTTCCAGCTCTCCCTCTGCGGTGTTTTCTTTTTAATATGCCGGTCGAGCGAGCTTAGTTGTTTTTTTTTTAGAAGGACACGCATATAACAGAGTCATGAGAACAAAAAAATTCTGGAGAGTAAAGATGGGAGACGAGGGAGGAGGAGTGAAGATGTTTGGAGGGGGGGATGGGGAATGATATGGTAGGGGATGTTGGCGACTTATAACAGGAGCAAATTCAAGCTCCCAGATAATACAGTACGATGATTCAACAAGACCGAGTCACGTTTTCATTTTTCAGTTTCCTTTCTCGCTTCTTTTGCCGGGATGTATAATGACTACGTGCAAAGAAGAATGCGAAGCGAATGAGGAGACGCGGGAGAAGTTCCATGAGGGAAAGAAACGCGTTGCGTGCTGATGGTTTTAGAACGAGCTGGTGAAAGGGATGCGATACCATGGAGAGGTTTCGTCTTGAAATTATTATTTTTTCTTTCTTTTTTTCCATTTTCTTTTTCGCATCTTTATCGGCTGAATTGCGTTGTCTTTTTTTTTTTTAAGCATATATGTTTTTTTTATTCCTGTGAGTGAGATTTTTTTTTTCGTTTAGTGTAATATTCGTTGGCTGAGTTACCTATGGATATTTGTTGGAGAATAAAAAGCATTGAATATTTTAAGTGTCTCGCTCGTAATTGTGCTTTTTACTAATAATGCCAGTGTATGAGGTTGAGCAAGACCTGGATCCTGACCGTAGCGAGGGAGGGAGTGGTTGGGGTTGGTTCGATGGTGATTTTGACACGGAATAAGGAAAAAGGAATGTCAAGTGAGATGTGGAGATTGCTCGCGGAGAATAGGTAGCTTAGCTGCTGTGACAAAGTGAATGTAAAGCCAAGCGATGCCATGTGGAGAGCTTGATACCCTAGAGGGAATTTGCATGCTTTTTATACTTTTCGAGCACTGCTAATTCCTAATTATAGACCTACCAAGGGAGACCAACTTTGTCACCGAGCAGCAAAAATAGGCACATTACGAGTCTGGAAATAGAAAAGTCAGGGTGGAAGAAGACGTAAAGCTGGTAAAATGTGACATAAGTTGATAAACGTGGTTTGCTATACGAAGTAAAAGTTGCATGATATTAATAGCAGTTTGTCAAAGAAAAAGAATTCTGGAGATTTAGTTGCCCCTAGGGTTGGGTTTCCTTGCATCTGGAGAGGCCGCCAGTGAGCATAGAAGATACAAACATGGGTGTTTTATTTCCTTCATCGGTAGATTGTGTATCACGCGGTTGGTGCTGGCTTGGGAAGACTCTTGAGTTATGTTGTATGGAGACTTCAAGGTGGCATTTCTTGGACGGCTGGGAGGTCTAGTGGTGGTTAGAATCCATTAGATAGATTGACTGCAGTAAACCTGTTCGCCTCTTCTATGAGCTTGACGATGTAAAGCGATATGTGTCATTTTCCATAAGTGGCTGTTACTCTGTGACTTTCTCGTCAGCGTACGACCCTCAATGCTTTATTTAGATCCCGTCCCAAGCGCTCCCATACATCAACAGTAACGATGATGTAACAGCCCAAAACAATTCCACATAAAAATCCAACAGCCTCCTAATTATGGCAACAGTCTGTCAGCTGTGACAGCACTCTCTCTGTCATCGACAAAAACGGCTCCAAGTAACGGTGGAGAAATGGGGGATCGGTAATGGCCCGTGTAGGTTTTGGATGGGCGCTCCGAAGGGATCTCCACCAGTGGGTACGAGCTAAAATGTTATATCTCATCATGTTTCATAAGCTTTTCTTTTTGCTGGAAAGGGAAATTCGAGAGAAGCTGTGAGGGAAGTGTCATGTTTGTTTTGTGGCACTGATGATGTGTGATGAGAATTGGTTTGGGGTCGTGGAGCAATCTAGAACGGCGGATGCTTTTGGAAAAGGTGACATAATGCCGAGCGAGTGTGCTCTTGTGATCGGCCATACAGTCATAATTTGGTAAGTAAGTCCTAAGTTAGGCTAGTTAGGCAGAGAGTAAAACGATTGCATAACAAAGAGGGTAGCAACATCTCGTTGAATGTAACACGAACGGAAACTCGCAGGTGCCTAGAGAAAAGCCGTTATGCGAAGTTATGAGAGAAGTTTGCAAAAATAGAACCAGCATGGCGTGATGTGGAAATAGTCCAACGCGTCACTCTGAATGCATTCAGCCACTCTCAAGAAAATACTCACGATAGCGTATCGCTCAGCCGCAGAGCATCTCGTATCCGGCCCCCTCTTCATATAACAGCTCCGCTTGACCGATGAAGATACCGTTCGATATTACATGCTGTTGGCCCCCAACCAACCTGCAGCACAAGCATCCCGAGAGCCGAAAAAGCCCATCCCTTAGAATAAAGTAGAGCCTTGGCATCTGCGCCACATCGCGGGTTGCTTTTTTCCTTATTCCTCTCGTGCTGTAATTGCTGAAGACTGTGCTATTCGCAAACGAACCAATGGGAGGGCCGAAATATTGGGCAGTACGTGGACGAGGGGGGGACAAGACAAGGGGTTGGATATTAAACAGGCTTTCTGATCTGCCGTGAAGGATGAAACGACTCCTGAAACAGCAGGCATAAATTGGCCTTGCCTGATGGAGACTAGCCCTTGTATGGGATGGATCATGTAAGACGCGGTGATCCTTCTTCACCTTGTCGACCGGCTGTCTTTTCTCTTGGCTTTGGTACTGTAGTAATGAGGACTAATATCAAATACTAATACATTAATACATACTACTTACTAGCAGCAGCTCGGCAATGAGACTGATGGGTAAAGCAAGGAGCGGACTGGATGCCTGCTTTGGAGATGGCGGTGAAGATGAGGATGAATTAGGACACTTGGATAAGGCTGCGATGTGAGTACGACGATGCATGTTCTTGTAGACTGTTTGTTTACCCCTACTTCTGCAGCAAAGCCAAAGAACAAGTAGCACTGCCAACTCAGAGAATATTAAGGTATCTTGCAGTTGATACGCACGAGCAGCATGGCGGTCATTGTTGGTCATCAGCTTACCGCTCCGGAAGGGAAAGCCGCCCTGCAAGGTGAGCCATTCATTTACTCGCGATGCCCTCGCCCACGTCAGCCGAACTGCCATGTGTCGTCGTGTAAAGAAAGCTCTGGTCAAGGGAGGGGTGGCCCTTTCTCACCGTCTTCTTCGCAAGATAGGGCTGGTCGGCTGTTGAAACATACCGCCTGTCTGAGCCCCCAATGTTTTATTTTCTCTAGCCGAACAACACGCCTGTTCAGTTATTTCGAGCCCACGGGCTTGATAGGTTGGACACGAACGTGTCGCTCTAGCTGGCAATGCGCATGAAATGCTGGCGCGGGCAGAGTTAGGCGCCCAATCCGCCGCCTTGCAGATGTGATAACTTGGCAAATAGATACTACTTCCTATCCAAGAATAGGTAGTCATGAAATTAAGCTGCCATGCGGGGAAGAGCCCAATCCTTCCAAACGATTGTGTCCAGCCAGCCGCGCCTGGTTTGCATGAAATAAACGGAGAATTGTCATCTCCGTCTGTGTGATGCTGGCACTCTGCATTTGCAAGGGGGGGGGCCACCACAGATCCGGCCTCTTGTCATGTGTGGCTCGATGGGCATTGAGAAGTCTCTCTCTTCTTGTACGATACTGCGAACTAGTTGTATTATGCTCTAGCCATAAATCCGGCAGTGCTGGGCGATGCAAGGCTCAGCCGTCAGTCGTTCGTTTTCTTAGCGCCGGTGGTTCGAGGCAGAGGAGCTACTTGCCACCCCCGGCTTTTCTGGACGAGAGGCTGGAAAATAAAGAGATTGAGCATTTCTGGCAGCTCCTGGGGTGCAGCAGCAGGGCCCTCGGATTCGTCTTTGCCTTGCGTTGTTGGCGCCACATGCAGCTCTGGCATGACCGCATTGCCGCCCAAGAGACGAGAAAGGGCAAGGCCCGGCCCCTGGGCTCAGATTATCGGTGTTTGCATGGGTCTTCAGCCTCGCCAACAAGGTCGCAATGGTAGCATCGATGTTTTATGCGGAGTACTCCGTAAGAGTCTAGCAGAGTAGTATTAGATAGCAGCGAGCAAGCGAGGTAGTATGCTGTGCTAGTTCCATGTATCAGATCATCCAGCTAGATACCTAGTTGGATAGGTACTTCATCAAGTTCATATTCAGCTGATCAGCAAAGATAGGCATAGGTTTCACACCGAGCTTCATCGTGTTGCGTCAGCACCGGTGATCTGATCTGAAGCTGTCGCTGTAAAGCCACGATTTACTTGGAATTGTACGCAGTTCCGGCAGTGGTACGGAATATCTTGCGCCACAGCCCCGCGAGCCACTTTTTTCTGTCCATCTTTCTCCACCTCGTCCCAACTACACCAATCACGAGCCCTCGTCTTCTCCAGCCTGTCATCATTTTTCTTCTCTCTTGAAACTACCATTGGTCTCGTGCTGAGCCCTGCCCTTCTCGAGCTTCCCCCCTGGCATTTGACATGCTTCGATCTGCCTGCTGAAACAGCTTGTCGCATCAAAAAAGGGGGGCGTGCGTCTTCTCCAAGGGGGGCCCCATTTGCCATCTGGTCGACTCTCTCGCTCTCGCCGACGTTTCTATTTTCTTCCGCCTTTCTCATGCTTCATCGCAGCTTGATCCGAGCGCCCCTTGTTTGAATCGCACGAGACTTTACGCGCTGCCTTGGCCTATTGCAGCTAATCAACAGAATAGAACAGAGGCTTCGCCCGTCTCACCCCCTTGCTGCTTGCTCCGCTTCTTCTAGAAACGCGTTGTCCGAGAGCTCTACGGCATAAGTCGGGTTTCCACACGCCCCCCTCCCTCACATCTTCGGCTCACTTGACAGGACTGGGAAGGTTATCTTGTTCTTGCACACCACGCATTGTCCGCTAGTTGGAGCTTACAACTACAACGACACCACAACACCACTTTCTACCATCTATATAACTACCCTCAGACTCCCGCTCGAGTGCCGAGCCTTTGTTGCCCAATATGACGACTGAAGCACAAGACGAATTCGACAGACTTGTCGCAAACAACGCCCACCGTGAAACTCTCCACCCTGAAGATCGTGACGACGTCGACTCCCAGCACGGATCTGACGTCTCTGAGGAAGAACAATATCACAACGCAAGAATCGAAGAGGCTATGAGAATGCCTACCGCCACCGCAGAGCTGAAGCTGCCTCCCGTGTCCTTTGACAACGGCCGTTCCACCGGTGTCAAGGGTGTCATTGCCGATGCAAGAAGCTATGAGTCTGCTCGCAAGACGAATTGGAGAAGACGCGCACAGTCCGTTCGCAAGAGCGTCTTTGGCACCCCGCGCGCAAGCAGCAACAGGAGCGAGAGCGAGAGCGAAGAAGCCATCTTTAGCGGCGGCGATGATGACGAAGAGGAGTTCTTGAGCATGTGGCGAGAGGCTCGGAGACAAGAGCTCGAGAAGGAGTCCGGACAATCTATTCGGACCAGAAGGACGAGCCCTAGCACGCGGATATATGGCCGCATGGATGAGGTGGATGCTCTGGGGTATCTAGACGCCATTGAAAAGGTGAACAGAGAGACCACCGTTGCTGTCTTTGTCTACGATCACGAGGTAAGAGCCCTTTCTACTATGAAGAATCTATCCTTTACATGACTGTATCCTAACACTACTTGTCCAGAGCGAGGTCTCAGCAGCAATCGAATCAGTGCTGCTACCATTGGTCAAGGCGAACCCGTCTGTTCATTTCGTCAAGGTCCACTACGAGGACATTGAATTCGACAATGCCGCGGTGCCTGCCATTCTGGCCTACCGGAACCAGGGAGACCTGTTCGCCAATCTCACCGGCATTATTGAAATGATGCCGGATGACGAACACTTTGGCGCCGAGTCGCTGGAAAAGGTGCTCAAGAAGCACGCCGTGCTATGATGCGAATCCGCACAAATAATTTGCTCTTTCTATAAACCATTTTGCGTTCTGGCTTCCTTTTCTTCTGTACACCTCTATTAATCAGACGGCCTTGCTTCGGTTAAAAAGATGCCAGTTACTTCGGATAGCATCATCCTATGGAAAATCGCTTGTCTGTTTGTCCCAGGCTCCTTGGACCGGCCCCCGCTGCCGGCACGAACATCCGTGCTACATTTTTGTGAAGATACCCCACTTCTTCGAAATTTCTCTGCTTGGCTACTGGGATTATGGGCTTGGGCTGGGTTGTACCCTTGGTGTTTGATCCCCCAACACTTTGGCCTAATCCCTGCCCCGGAGCGCTGCCTTGTCTAGATTTCCGCGTTGATTTTTTTTCTTTTTTTTTTTTTCTTTTTCTTTTCGATTCGGCCAACACGGAGTTTGCGGAGATGGGGAAGGGAAGGGATATACAAAAGTATTAGACGGGGAGCAGCACGCGCATAATGTCGGAATGTCGGAACGCTATCTCTTTTTTCCCTTTTATTGTTTATTTATGTTAGGATATGACTGGTTATGTATGGGGTTGACGGTTATGACAGATTTTGACAGGGTAGATAGGGCTGGAAATATATATGCCGGGCGATATCGGCCAATATGAAACACAATTGCATATCTAATGATTGTTCCGATGAGTGCTTTGATGTAATGTAATGTTGCATTGCACTTGTGATATATGATGATGGCTAAGCGAGTATTGTTTTTATATGAGCAACAACCTTGATGCTACCTAGGTGGGTAACTTTGGATACCTATGTTCTTGTCGTAATAAACGCTAGCCCTTCTAGTGTTATTAATTTTGTGAATGAATAAATTATTTGACAAAGTGCAGCAGCCTCGTTTGATCTTTCCAGAGCCGCGCTCTTCACAGAGTACACTTAATCTACAGTTTGCTCTACAGTTGGGTATTTATACGTATGTAGGCAGCCAAACGAAACTTGGACGCCTAATCAAGCCTGAGTTTTTTTTGGGCTACGTGCCGAATGCCACCGAATGCTTGGAGTCTTGGCGCTTTGGCGGGATTTTATTCGTTGAATGGGCACAGGGCTTTCAACTTTCGTTACATCTAGGATAAGGGCTATCCGTCTCAGCATAGCATCCTTAGCTCGGTGTACTGTGTATTACCACCAAGTATGTAGGCCTAGGTGGTGGTATATATATGCATATGCATCGGCCTGATTTAGCCAGGCTGCCTAGGCGTAGTTGGCACATTTTCCATTTAGAAATCTCGAAGTGTTACTGAGTTATTTAGGATAGTTTCAAAGGCAAAGGCAAGCTGTCTTTGCTGATTTGAGTCATCTAGAGGGAGGTCTTCAATTCCTTATTTCTCATTACGGGATCCCCGCATGAAGGGACCCGCTAGGGAAGCTCGGGATGGCGGGAATGGGAGGGGTCCACTTGGATTGATGGAGAAGGATGGATAAGTACGAAGTATGATGCCATGATATCAATATCAAGGGAAGTGATGAATAGAGAGGCGGCGGCTGTTGTTGTTATTGTTATTGTCGGTGTGTTGGATTTTATTAAAATGTTAGAATTACAGAATGTTACTACATATGTATAAATAGCGAGAGAGAGCACCCTTCCAGACTAACCTTGAGGGATCCCATTTAAGCGTCTGCCATGTCCGAGTAGTCCATCTTCAAAAATGCCCCTCACTTGTATCACTGCCTTACGCATGACACACTTGGTCCCTTGCAAGGTTCACCACCAAAGCTGCACCGTGATGGATGCTTTTTGCATAGCCGTTGAGCCTTAGTAGTTGTAACCTATCTATATCATATAGCTGCTCTGTGTTCCTGTATTGTTGATTCATTTGGTATAATCTATTCTCTATTCTCTACGGAGAGATGCCTGTCCTACTATACTGTATTAATATCTTCTGTTTGCACTTCGTACTATGTTAGCAATCAAGCTCTCTACTAAGCCCAAAAGCAAAGCTTACCTAGTGTTCCATATATATCATTAGTACAGCCTTTGGAGCTTGGAATTAATTGCTCGCCCGCCACTCAAGCGATGACCCCACCATCCATTCGCCGTCAGTAGCTCATTACTTTCTTCAGCACCGGGTGCATTCGGAGGTGGACGAAGCCTCACTTCTGTCTTCTGTCTTCTCGTTCTTCCTATCTTGTACGTTAAGCTTCTGCTGCTGGTCTCGGATCTCCTAAACTGGACTGCATAATCTTCACGTGAGACCAACAGATTTTGATTCGTATGTACTCTGCATGTCTTCCTTCCAACCCATCATACATTGACATCGACACCGACACCAACTTCAACTTCAACTTCCATCCTCCCACTTCATCAGCTTTCGCCTCCCCCACTCCGAGCCGCGCCATTCTCGCCATCTCCATTTTCCCAATCAACAACCCTGAAAACTAATACCTCGTCCAGGTCACGCGCGGTCGCTGTCAGAGTCTCAATTCAACGTCCGTGCCAGCTAACCCCACCACACCGTCCCGCCTTCAGCGGCTAGTTCGCAGCTTGTAGGGGCCTCGACAGCTAAACTTCCAGCGCCCATCAGCCATCAGGCAGCCTCGGGTTCCCGCAGGCAACAACTCAGCCTCAAAGAAGCTATCCCTGTGTGTCACTGGCAACGGCTTTACCACATCCAGCTTCATCCGGCTAATCTTAAAGATTAAAAAAACTTTTTTATTAGCTTTTAAAAGCTAAAGTATTTAATTAATTTTTATAAATTTTTAAAGTTTAAGTAGTTTTTTTATTTAATTAAGTACTTTATATCTTAGGTT
>JARFTM010000146.1:0-82203 GCA_030278935.1 Trichoderma polysporum | reverse complement strand
CCCCCCCCCCCCCCCCCCCCCCCAGGATAGAATCAATTATACATACCATCCTTCATTCTTTTCAATCGCCCATCCGCATCCTGGGCAAGGCTTTGTCGTCCTTCCAACAGTTTCTCTGCTCATCTCTTCTTCAGCTTTCCTTCTCGCAGCAATTTGTCTCGCCAACTCGATTGCTTTCCTCGTCCTCTCCCTCTCTTCACGATCTCTCCTTTCCCTCATCTCTCTAACCCTTCTTTCTTCTTCCAACAGGCCCTGTGCCATGGCCCTGTCTGCGTCGAGCTGTTCCTGCTGCGAAGCTGCCCACGCCTCGTTATCAAGTTCAAGCTTGGAACGAAAGTTATCCGGATCAGCAAGTAGTTGATCGTACTCCTCGCACGTTAAACCCTTGTGCCAGGCGACGCTATGGCGAAAACAAGATCGGTGGTTGCAGTGAAGGCATATCACTATGGGTTGGTCGTTGCCGGTATCATGTATCTGACCAGAACCGCATCCAGATGTGCACCAAAAGAAATTCTCAGCTTCGGCCATGGCAGCTCGGAGAGCAAGCGTTTCGTATCTAGTCACATGCGTTAAGTTATGTGTGCCTCATTGCAGAAGGGAGGTGAAAAAGAATTTGGTATATGCACCTCTTGAATGTCTCATCATCAGCGTAACGCTGGATATCTGTATAATCTAGCAATTCTCGACACTCAGGACATCTAATGTCTGTCCAAATCTTGCTTGTCAGGTCGGATCCGATAGACCTTTCCAGACACTCGAGACACGCCGTAGGGGCGTGCGTGCAAGACGCTGTTGGAGAAAACCGGGGAAAGAGGATTTCTTCCTTGGTATCAGTACAAATTGAGCAATCACGATCACCGGTCTCATGATCCGACGGAACACGTTGATGCGTAACCAAGACAGAAGATGTTCCTGGGTCTCTTTGATATCGTTGTCCGAAACTAATAACCAAGAAAAGAACCTCAGCAAAGTAGATCCATGAATTTGAGCCACATAATAACGAATGATTGAAAAAATGACGGCATGTAAAAAGCGAAGGAAAAAAGTACAGGCGAATATTACGTGGTGGTATAATCGTAAGGCAATCCCGCTATTCATCCACAGCAGAAAAAGGACCGGGCGTATGAGGAGTCGAAAGGGGCAGAATGTCGGGGAACCTACCTGAAATCATCAGCTTCATCATCTCCACGCCTACCAGATAGGTCCAGACGGCGTTGATATGCTACTGACATAGCAGAATCTTGCTGCTCGAGGAGATCGACGTACGGGTTGCTTGTGGCGGGAGTAGAGGAGCCGCTAGAAGCAGCTATCACGCTTTGGTTGCGATTTTGGCGTCGAGTTCCATCAACGACGGTCAGAAAGGCGGCCGTAGGATGTGTATCCATGGTAGGAGGCGGAGGAAGCGCAGTGAGGTCCTGATCGCTAGCCACTGAAACTGAATTTGTCTCTGTCTCTTCTAGTGAGGTCGCAAAGTCGTCATCAAATAAAGCAAGGTTAACGCGATATCTGAATCCCGTTTGTGTATCAGCTGTTGGTGCTGTCTCACTATACGCTGGGGGAGGTTGATTTGTTAAAGGCAAAGAGATGGTTGTCTCGATTTCTTCCTCCTCTTCTTCCACTTCCTCTTCTTCCTCCTCCTCTTCCTCTTCTTCCACTTCCTCTTCTTCCACTTCCTCTTCTTCCTCTTCCACTTCCACTTCCACTTCCTCTTCCTCTTCTTCTAGTTGCATCGCCTCTTCTTCATCTTCGGCTTCAGGTGTGTCTGCATCTTCAGCTTCTGGATCTGTCTCCTCATCATCCACTAACCATATCGAGTCATCATCGCCCCCAAAGCCGCTCATGATGGCAGGATTTACCATGCCGTAATGTGAAGAGGCAGGATTGACGAACATGTTGTTCCTCATTGCTGATGTTTCCACGAACGGGACATACTTTGCAGCATAGGAATCCATTCCAGGCTCTTCAGCAATTTCAACTTCTTGCGTGGGCTCCTCAGATGGAATCTCTTCGGGCGCAACAACTGGCGTATCAATAGCAGTCGTATCAACAACGGTAGTATTAATAACGGCGGTATCAACGACGGTAGTATCAACAACAGCAGTAGTATCCTCTTGTTTGACGTCCAGCACCTGTTCTTCAGCGGGTCTCAGCTCTTCTTCTGCCTCGGTTGTATTAGTCGTCACCTCCGTCTGTTCTCCCGTAGACGACGACGCCGGGTATGAATCGTTTTGAAGCGGCCAGTTAACAGTGACGACTGGTGTCACTAGGGCGACGGAGCTCTTGTTCTTTCGTTTGCGGAAAGCAGCTTCAGTCCTTCTCTTGATGGAGCGCAACATGCTTGTCGCGAAAGTGTGAGTGTGTGTGATTCCGGTCACCCCCTGGGCCGGCTTATACGGCGGACATATGCAGGGGAGGAGTGTGACTGGCAAGACGCAATTGGCTACTTGGTGTTAGGCCGGCGATAACACACAACGATCGATCTAGAGGCAGAAGCTGTGAAGATATGTTTGGCCAAAATGATTGAAGAGGTAACTGAGAGGTGGCTAAGACAGAGAAAAATTAAAAAAAAAAAAAAAAGCACATGCATGATTCGCATTGAAGGAGGAAAGGAAGGAAAGGGAGACTGCAGATCCCTCGGCGGGACTCCTTGCAGCTGCTTCCAGGTGCCTCAGTAGGCAACCCAGCTGAGGCTGGTAGACGCCTCACGATACACAGCGGAGACGGATAAGCCCCCAGCGTTTCGGTCTAGCTACTGTCATAGCGCTTCAGCAGGCTGCCAGCGGTGCATTCAGCCTACAAGCACGCTGTGACAAGTAGCGCCAAAGCGGCTAGTGCATATCAACATCAATGGCCCTGATGGAGATTTACGGAGCAGGGCGCTTTGGACAGTCTTCAAGAGTGCCTTACAGGGGGACTGAGCATGGAGTGTGCCTAAGATGCAGAGCCAATTCCAGAACCTCCTGATCGGCTAGACACACCCTCCCAACCATCGGCAAAGGCATCGCAGGGCTGTCGGGAATCATATGATTTGTGCTGTGGATGCGAGGTGTAAAAGTTAATGGCTAACGCCCATTCAACGTGGCAGACGAAGTGCCGCCAGCTGTGGGCACGAAAGGCAAAATACGCGAGAGAGCGCCAATAAACGGCAGCAAGACAAATGGAATGGAGATGATCATAATCAGTGTGTAGCCGCCCGCAATGATACCAGCTAGCGATCTATCCAGATCAGATCAGATACGTGGCTCAGCAGCCGTCCTATCAATAAATGCTAAACACAAAAGCGTGCGGCAGAACAAAAAGAGAGAGACCGAAAGACCCCGTAAACGCCTATAGTATAGCCCCAATACGTATATGATGCGTGGTTTCACAGCATCCATGTTGCCTTCATATTGTTCCAAATCCCACATAACCACGCCATAGCAGCACACCTCCAACGTGTAGGCACATGGACCTATTGGCATCCCGCTGCTTGCCATGCATCCATCAGCCCAGCCACCCCTCTCCTTTCTTCCGTGCCTTTGTGAAATAGAGCATATGGACAAGCGTCCCGTCGCCCTGCTCAGTAAACTTATCTCTCTTCTCCTCGGGACCCCAGGCCACTAATGTCTGCTGCTTGCGCACAATCGACGGCGCCTTGATGGCATCGCGCTGGCCGATCTGACGGATGTACAAGGCAGGGACCACGGTGCACACGTTGAGTAGACTCCCGTAAAGCTCGCCCTTGGTCGGCCGAAGATCGAGCTTGGCTATGTTGAAAGCCTTCCTGTTGTGTAGAATGTTTCTGCAATCAAGCTTCTCAAAGCACTCATAAAACTCTTGCGACATGGCGATGCGGCTGCCGGGGCTCCACGAAATGTATGGCTGGATGTCAAGATAAAAATGGTGCGTAGCCACCTGGAGCTTTTCGTAGAGTGCCATGGCGGGTTTGATGCAACGCTCTTCCATATTCTGGTAGAACCACGAATGCTTGTCCTTTTTGCAGAATATTCGAAGGGTATCTGCAAGATTTATGGTCATGTCCCTGCTGCGCCGAGCGCGGACAGCCTTAAACTGCGGCGCGCTCATCAAGGCATTATAACTCTCGGCGGTCCATGTGCGGACGGCAAATAAGTCTAGTTCGAGGCATCATTGTTAGATTCACCTTGTCTTGAGTAGTTTATGAATTTCGAAAACACATTACCTCTCTTGGGCTCAACAGCGCTCTGCATTTGTGCCTCGATAAAGCTCACCATCCCGGTGTATTCCGCCGCAGAGCCGTAGAGGACCTTTTGGAAGATGTGATCGTTAAGAAATCGCATAATGATGGCAACAAGTATATCTTCATCGGTCTCGGGGAACATGCAGCCGTGGACCAAATCCGGATACTTGTGAAGAATTCTCTTAAATTTGGCAGCTTCTCCAGAATTCTTGCGAGCGTGGGTAGCGAGAGCCTCGACACCAGCTTCGTAGTCATCTAACCAAGGGTCCATGAATTTCTGAACCCAATCTTGGACTTGCTCAACGAGATCATCATATTGCTAGATTATGTATCAGCAGCTGTTGAGCAAAGTTCAAAAAAAAGATGTTGAGGACTCACCCGCCCTACTTCTTCCGGGGTAAGGTCTTTGCGGTACGGCTGGAGGCTGAAGATGTGCGATTGCGCATCGTTCAGCTCTTCTCTCAACAGTTGATTCTCTGCTTTGAGCTTTGTCATTTCTTGGCCAAGGGACTCTGTGTCCTTGACAATATCCTCCATGTCAGAGTTGAGCAAATGCTTCAAATCTTCGATTTGCTGCATCGCATTAGTAGCTTCTCTCTCGGCACTCTCTTTCGCGATTGTGAGCCTGTCAACCGCGTCTTGAAGCTGCCTGAGTTGCGCCTGTTCTCTAATCTCCTCTCGCTCTCCAGCGCCATCCGAAAGGCGTCGCCGGGGCGCAAAATCATCGCTCTCCATGCCGGTAAAGCTGTCTGCAGATGCGTATATTGAACCAGACATTTGAGCCAAATCAAAATCGTCGTCAGAATTAGCCCCGTCGGGAAATGGCGTTGGCACGTTTAAGTTGTACCTCCTCGTAGGAACAAGTTCTGGGGGAATGGACTCTATGACTTCGTCTTTCGAAAAGTCAAGATCCACCAGGATAGCTGCCCCTTCGTGCTGCTCTTCGTCCTCCATAACTTGGTCGTCATTCTTGTCCGTCTCTTTCTTGTGATCTTGAACCTTCTCTTCAACCCCGGCCTTGTCGGCGGGCTTGGTCAATTTTCTCTCCTTACGAGGCACCGTATGACCATTAGATTGCCGGCCTCGCATATCGTCGAGAGGGATTACACCTTGTCCTTTATCGGGAGACATGGTGTACCGCAGCGTAAAAAAGGACATGTACAGAGCACTATGTAGCGCTAGATGGGAGTCGAATGCGTCCAAGTTGGCCGGAGAGAGGTATGGTTTTCAGACAAAAATGAAATGATTTCTGGAGCTCAATCTCCGATGCCAGATCTGCTCTGCTAGCCTGGACCAAAGCCTTGAGCCTGTGATCGTGGCGCTGGCAGCGTTAACATCAAGTCGTTGAATAGCACGGCTCACAGCCCGGGGCTGAAGCCAGGCAGTCTTTTCCACGGCGTACGTTTACTTGCGATTAGAGCACTGGCATGACATGACATGGCATGGATTCAAAGATATGGGGAACCGTTATCAATTACACGCCCCCTCCCTCATGATCCATTGATGCCAGGGTATGTAACTAGTGGATTCAGCCTCAGTAGCTTGCCGTGGGAGAAAGAGGGGAGAGCTTGTCCGCGGCCCGTTTCGGAGGCGGGAGGCCGACATTGTCCTAGATTCTCTTTGCGTTTGTAGATATGTTCCTTTTTTGCAAGTAGTAGACCCTACTAGGTAAGTATTCAAATACTAGACACTTCGTGTAGCAAGTGTTACGTAGTAAGTATTAGGAAGAAAGTAGAGACAAGCTGTAGAACTACGTGGGACAACAGCTCTGGTGGAGTTTGAAGTATGCTTATTCGCAAGTAGAAATTGGAGCCAGGATCCGTGGCTAATACAGTGTGAAAAGCGACACGAATATACAGGCGGCGCGGTTCTATTCGTATAGTATCGGGCTGCCTCTGACATGCTTCGTAGCAGTAACAACGACCCACTACAGGTCATCGTTTAAGCCATCCCGTATAGCTTTGAGACTTCATAGGAAATGTCGGGTATGTAACTTTGTGTCTCATCCTTACACGCTGTCTGAATTGTCAACTTACGATTCGGGGTACATGTAAGGCAAGATCCAGAAGTATGTACCCATACTGCAGAGAAGCGTCTGCACTGTGCCAGCGACACTGCGTCATAGAATACAGTGACAACTCATCATTATACGAAATACTTGACACGTCGTATCGTGTACTTGTCCAAGCTTCACCATTATCAGCCTACCTAGGCGTAGCATCAGTACTGCACTGCTCAGTTCTGTCCACCGGCCCATTCTAAGCAATGCTACTTCGTACATGATTTCTTTTGCTGTACTCCGTAATTCGCAAACGCCAGATAATTCCCGCGGCAACCTCCCCGCGTTTATCATGCGTTTCAACCTGTCTTTTCAGCCCCCATTCATCAACAGTACAGTCGGTGTCCGATAGTGGCTATTGACCTGTCAGGCCAATACTGGAATTCATGTGTGGAGTATTTATAGAGCGGGAGCTCAGAGCTCAAGCTAGAGCTCGTTCTAGTCCACCATCCACTAAATCCCTCTTCCGCAGCCACTAAAGGCACTATTCAAGGCACCCTGCAGCGCTCGTCCAGTGAACGGCCTTGCTGGACGGCGCTATCCCGCTAGCCGACAGCCACTGTAGGCCCCTCCACCTCTAGAACTAGAAGCACCCCCTCCATCTCCTCCATGCCATGCCCCTCATCACAACATTGAATCCTCCTTACTGCAAGACTTGCTTCAAGACAAGGCAGACTCCCGCCTCACTTTATGCTGATTCGCGCCATGCCATCGTGTTATTGACGCCACGCAGAACCGACGTCTCGCCACAGGCCAGTGCCGCTACAGGTACCGCGGCGTGACGAGACTTTGCCAGGCATCAGCCCCACCCAGCTGAATGAAGTCTCCAAACGCACCATGGCCTGTGTTTGGGCTCCTCTTTGCTATCAAGGTCGGACGGAGGGCAATGCGAAGCAGCCTGTCCTAGTATCGCAGATATGTCTCTCCATCCTCCGCTCGGTTCGCCTTTTCCGGCTTGACATTGGCCGTTACCTCTTTATGCCTACTTGCGGCTGCAGTTTGTGGTCGGCTGCGCCTCGTTAAAGAAGCCTTCTCTGATCTGGGAACTTGATCTTCTAAACCAACTTCACTTATATGCTGTATGCCTTCTTCCCTCGTGGCCTAAAGCTGTATTTTCCCTCTGCCCTCGGCCTGTATCCCAACCCCCCAATCGTTGACCAGCCCTGCCTGAACAGTCAGTTGGCAGTTGGCAGATCTAGATATAGTAGACCGGCAGGCCAACTCATCATTTGATCCTAACAACTTCATCTATTCCCCGCTGAGAACTTTCCTTCTTCTTCTCTATTCCACCCACTCTTTGTCACCACGCCCATCATGGAATTTGATAAGCTTTCCATCACTGATCGCAAGATCATCGTGGGCATTGACTTTGGCACCACCTACTCCGGTGTCGCGTGGGCTGAGACTCAGCGGCCAGACAGACGGACAGCAATCACCACATGGCCCATCAACAAGACAACCCGTGAGGGCGAGTCTTCAGATAAAGTGCCTACCAAGCTTCGCTATGCCAAGGATGGCACTCAGTGGGGTTTCTCTATCCCCATCACCGCTCCTCAGGATGAAGTTATCGAGTGGTTCAAGCTGTAAGTCATCGCCATCTCATGAGCATGTTTAAATCCTGATTACATGGATTAAACTGACGGTGTCTCAATAGTGACTTGGACCCGTCTTTGAAAAACATCGGCCAGGCTGTTGCCAATGATGGTGCTCGTGGAGGCAGAGATGCCGATAAGCTTGTCGCCGACTATCTGAATGCTCTCTGTGAGCATCTCCTCTACACTCTCCGCGAAAAGCTAGGCGAGAGTGTTGTCAAGAACACCCCCTTGGAATTTGTTGTTACCGTACCAGCCATCTGGAGCGACCTTGCCAAAGACAAAACCAAAAAGGCCTGTCAAAAGGCCGTTCAGTCTCTCCCCTTGGCAGCAGGTTCATCCAAGACCAATATCCATCTCGTCTCCGAGCCTGAGGCAGCTGCCATCTATGCCCTCCATGGACTGGATCCTCACGGCCTCAAGGTTGGCGAGACTGTTGTCGTTGTCGATGCTGGTGGCGGCACGGTTGATCTTATCTCCTACACTATTACCGGGCTGAGGCCCATCCTTCAGGTCCAGGAAGCTGCCCCTGGCTCCGGTGCCCTCTGTGGCTCGACCTTTCTCAACATGCGGTTTGCAAAATTTCTTAAAGCTAAGCTGGGCAAAGAAGATGGTTTTGACGATGAGATTCTCGCTGAGGCTATGGAGGTCTTTGAAAAGAAGGTCAAACGTCAATTTACCCTCGCCGCTCAGCCAGATGAGACATACACTATCCCCGTTGGCGGCCTGGCCAACAACAAGGCCCTTGGAATCAACCGCGGACGATATGCTCTCAAAGCCTCAGATTTGAACACGATATTTGAGCCCGTCGTCCTCGAGGTTATCAAGCTAGTCAAGGATCAGATCACCGTTAGCAACGTGCCCATCCGCGCTGTGCTCTTAGTTGGCGGATTCGGTGCCTCCAATTACCTCAAGGAACGCCTGAGAAACGCAGTGGACAGATCCATCCAGATCATGCAGCCCCCGAATGCCTGGCAAGCCGTCGTGCAGGGTGCTGTGATGAAGGGTCTTGCCAACAGTGCGCCCGACACTCTCACCATGGTCAAAGTGCAGAACCGCAAGGCGAGGAAGCACTACGGCACAGAGTGGCGGACCAAGTTCGACGACAGGCTTCATGCTCACATAGCAGAGAAGAAGAGTTGGAGCGGCATGGAAGGCTATTACAAGGTGAATGCGATGGAATGGTTCATCCGCAAGGTATGTTGTTCTCTTTCCCTCTTTCATGTCCCCTACTTCTCCTCTTTATCACATAAGCTAATGCAACAAATCAGGGTGATGCCGTCTCCGAGAATGAACCCTACATCACATCCTTTGTCTGGACTGGCCTCGTGGCACATGGTCGTATCCGTAAGATGCGTATGACGATCTACTGCGACCAAACATCCGAGGAAGCCCCCATTGACAGGAACGCAAACGTCCAAGTCCTGGCCCATGTCGAGGCCGACGTGAGCCACATCCCCGAGCATCTACTCAACCGCCGCCAAGGAAAAGACGGGCAGATGTATTATGATCTCAGCTGCAAAATTGAGGCTGTCTATCTCTCCGCCTCTACCACGTACACGCTCTTGTATAACAGTATGTCTTTCCCCTTCTTTCCTCTCTATTCCTCGTGCTTTAAGCAACCTTTCCACAATTATTATTCTTTTGAACTACCGAACAGCCGGCTAACTCTGAAATGTAGATCAGCGGTACGACACGGTTACTTGTGAATACGTCTAAGTAATCCAGATGGAGCGGCTCTTTTTCATCTTATAAATGTGCTTTTCTTTTTTGGAGTCAAGGATTTTTCGGGGTATTAGCGAACCAGTTTGTACATAGATCAGTCCCCAAGTAGGCAGGACGAGGTTATTTCTCACAAACACTCAACAGATATCAAATTGAATCCTATACAAGGATGAATTATATTTAATACACGCGAGGTGTCTACACTCTCGCGAAAAACATTTTTATGTGCTCCCCCCTTTTTTTTCTCACTAGATAAAAATATGAAGAGAGCAAAGGCGAGCTATCGACAACAAAACATACAGATTAGATATCATCAAAAAATGAAAAAATAAGGAAAACTAGTAAAACAAAAAGGACATATAGAAAATAAGCAAAAGCCACTGAGAACAATGCGGCTAAGCTCGCGGAAGACACAATGCCGAGATATATGAAAAGAAAAAGAAAATTGTCGAGGAAAGGAAAGAGACGGCGGCCAATGCGCAGTGCGGCCAATAGTGGTATCCAGAACACCAGGCCATAATAGAAAAGAGGCGGGAGAACATGAGAAGGAAAATATAAAAGAGATGTATATATAGCCAGGCGGTTGAGTGCGGCAAGATCCAGACTGCCCTTCGAAGGGAGGGGGGACAAAAATATGACCAACAAAGAGAGGTATCGACGTATCCCGAACCGAAAGTTTCCGAGATGTTATAAACAAAATAAAAAAGAGAAGATCCTGCGTATCCTTGTATGTTCCATCGCTACCACCATCCGTCTTGTGTATGTTGTTTATGTTTATGCGTTTTGCTTGTCTCTAATGTTACCGTCATGTTGTTAACAGTGAGATATATGTGCGTGTGGTAAATATCCAGAGTAGAAAAGCTGCAATAGCTATTATTCCTCGTCCAGGCTCCCCATCACGGTTCCAGCTTTGCTATTCTTCATGCCAAGCTTAAGAAGGCTGAATCTTTTCCGAACGCTCTGTTTTTTCTTCGTTTCAGGCTCTTCGACGACTCTGGATAACATGTCCAGGCTTACTCTGCCAACTAAGCCACCTCGCTTCTCCCCATTGGCGTCTTGAAGGGTACTATCCGTAACCTGAGACCGGGACATGTTCTGAAGAGCACTGTCCTTGCTGAGACCGCGCGTGTGGGCTTTCATATCGCCTACGTTACCGTTGACTTGATCAGCTGTCTCATGGCTTGGGCTTAGTTCTTTCTTCTTGCCACCCAGGAAGCTCAGCCGCGCGCCACCGCGTTGCCGAGGAGTAATTTGTCGAATGACCGTTGCTTCCTCAGCTTTCACCCCATTCACTGGAACAGCGATGCTTGTCCACTGTGGAGCCTTGTCGCCGCCCGGTGTTGACCCTCTCCAAGTAGGAGACGGCGTTGAGACGGGCTCGCGGACTGGCTGCGGGGGTGCAAACAGAGCAATCTCTGGTGCAAATGTCGCCTCAAAATCTAATTCAGTGTCAGCTGCTTGTTTCATCATGTAGTTCGCTTAGACAAACGGTCTACTTACAGCCCTGAAGCTCTGGATATTTACGGGAAATGGCATCATGTTTGCTTCGAGCAAAGAGAGTTAAGCATCTCTTGAGCATCATGGCATGATCCACCAGGGTCATCTTGATTGCAGTTTCTTGAGGATCAAGCTCAACCTCCTCATCATCTTCTTCTTCGTCATCGTCTCCATCTGCTTCCTCTTCGCCACTTTGTGGTTCGGGGAGCAGCTTCCGATATTGCACAACACTATTCTCGGAAGTTGGGCTAACGGACACATTGATAGCATCTGCCAGCTGCTGCGCAACCTGCTGCTGCACAGCCAGCTCATCGCTTTCTGCTAGTCGACGTTCCAGAAGAGTCATCTCCTGTGTCTTTCTAGAAATACGTTCCAAAGCGGTCTCGTGAGCAGTAAGCCTGACTTCACGAGTTTCGACAATCTCACTCCGGCGTAGGAGTGTAGGGAAAGGCTCAGCAGCCGTGAAAACAAGTTTTTCTGCATAATGCTCCTGTACTGACCCAGAAGTGTTCCTCTTGGTCGTCACAGAGAAAACTTGAGGGTGCGAAGATAATAAGAAATCCCGAATAACGTGTGGTACCCGGACTCTCTGGTATAATTGATGCGAAAGGTCCCGGTGTGGCGTAAGAGCAGAAACGACCAAAAACTGACCTTCCATTTCATCAACATCGCCACCCGTGATGATCTGAGCTGATGGGTACTGTTCTTGCATTCGGTCTGTAAAGGCTGAGGCTCGCTCAGAGGGAGACCCCTCGTAAATGAACTCCTTGTCTCGTACAGAAGTAGGAAATCCAAGCCCTTTGTAAACCACTTTATAGTATTTTGGCGTAATCTTCTCGCTTTTGGAAATGCTCTCGTATATTGTCGCAATTGCCCGCCCTGTTCTGGCTAGCTTGGAAAAATCGTATACGTTGGTTTCGTATTGGACCTGGAGCTCCTTGTATGCAGTCAGGGCATTGCTCCATGATTCTCCATCTTCAAAATGCTTGATCATATCAAAATAGATTCTCTCCTTGCGTTCGAATGGAGATTGCGCCGGAAATTCCGGTTCAGCCAGTGCCGGAACATGCCCAATTGGGTCCCATTCATACAGATCAGCGTGAAGGCGTAGAGCGAGGCCGGCTTCCGTATGGTTCCTTGACTCGGCTTGTAACTTCGCCAGCTGGTGGACATAGCGAATAAAGATATCTTCCTTCTGCATATCCCGCAGGAATTCCATGAGCCGGAGTCGGTTAATTATGTTAGAGGCTTCCCCGCTACCATCACCGCCGCTGTGCACGGCTACTAGTAAATCCAGAAACTCGTCCAGGGTGCCAACAAGGTCCCGCAGAGCTGCATAGAGTGGTTCCTCCGCGGCCTCTGAGAGAGGCTGAAACCGTTCGAGTAGTTCCGCTATGAAAAGTTTGTGGAGAATACTCTCTGTAAGTGGATTCGACTTGAAATAAGTATCCAATGAGTCGATGAGTTCTGTCTGAATCACAGATAGATCTTCGCTCAATGTCCACTCGCTCACAATCATAGTCTGTAAGACCTCAACAGCCATTCTACGAAGGCCTTCATGGACACTTAGACAGAGCCCTACAATAGGGCCAACCAGGGTTGGCACGTATTGCACTTGGTATCCACCAATATTGCTGAGACCGTACCGATCACGTTCATCAGACGTGGTTTCCCATCCAATCGCCTCCCACATCCTCCGTAAGAGATCAGCACCATGTTCCCGCACATCGCCAGCAATCTTCCATACTGCTCTCCTCTTCTGCTCTGGGAAAGTTTCCAAGGCGAGTGAGGAGCTCCCTACAAGCTTCAGCAAGGTTGTGAAGAAAA
The DNA here is from genome assembly GCA_030278935.1 of Trichoderma polysporum. Classification (NCBI taxonomy): domain Eukaryota; kingdom Fungi; phylum Ascomycota; class Sordariomycetes; order Hypocreales; family Hypocreaceae; genus Trichoderma; species Trichoderma polysporum. Next base: position 69,305 of record JARFTM010000146.1, on the reverse strand, counting down.
GTTTCCAGAGCTCGGTGTTGAATGATTCTGCCTCATCAGGATCAGGTAGGCAAGAATCTAGGAGAATACTAGCCAGGTATTGCAGGATTCGCATCGTCGATTTATGATGATAGATAAGCACACTTAGCCACCCATTTGGGAACGCTTCACCGGTCAAAATGCTCATTTGCACTTTGAGTAGATTCTCCAAAAGAGTTGTTAAGTCGTCTTCAGAGGCTAGCTCAAGCTGCATGCCCGAAGGAGAATTCGCCAGGGCAGAAAGAACAGCAGATAATTCAGCTAGAGCTTCGTCGAAGGAAATCTCTTCAGCTACTGCCTTTGTAGGGAAGGGGTATGATGAGGGGAATAGAAGCGAGAGCTTATTTCTAGGTTTTTGCGGCGAAGAAAGAATCGATAGATATGAATCGACAATATTAGGAATGTGGTCGGGGATTTCTGGGCCCAGATGGTCGATCTGGCTAGCAAGAATAGAACAACACAGGCGAATCTGATCTCGCCACTGGTCATTGACCTCTTCAGTATGGCCCCAGTGAGGAGAAATCCATCGTACAGTGTTAGCACTGAGGGCTGATTTTTGCTCCGGATGAGCAAATATATCTAGCTTCGAGTAGTTAATGATAAGACACAGCTTGTAAATAATAAGCTTGCCCTTGACATCCTTGCATGAATCCATGAAATCGATGGCAATATGCAAGGTCTCTTCCGTCGTCAAGAGACCCGTCAGCTCTGGTAACCAAGTGTGGAAGTGCTGCACAGCCAATGTTTGGCTACCGACAAGTGCTGGTGCTGAATTCCGCATCATTGCGTCAAGCGCTTTGAAGATACTTCGAAGATTTCTGGTAAATCCCTGGGTGGAGGACTTGATTCCTATTCCAGCCTCCTTTACCTTTTGCTGCCCTCGAGATTGGGTGATGAATTTCAAAATGTGTCTCACGACCTTAAAAGTCGCGCGCAACTTACGAGCTGTCTCGGGCTCCGTGGGGCGTTTGAGGAGCCTTGTGAAAGACCGTATCAGACAAGGGGTAGCAAAGGGATAATTGAACTGAGTTTCGGCATAGTGGTCAACCAAGGGGCTAAGATTGAATCGCCGGTCGTGCACGATTCCAAGCACCCTAACCATGGCCGTGAACACCAAATCTTCATATTCATCATTCCCGGAATGCTCCACAAGGATTCCAAAGAGCCCATCTAGTACATCGCTGAGAAGCTTCACTACCTCGATTTCTGAGACAAAAATAATCTGTCTCAGAATAGCGGGGATTTCATCCTTGGGCAGATCTTTCCACTTGAGAAGCCCAAGGATAACTCTATCCTGAGAAAACCTCGTGCTGCAAAGGTAGGTATCAACTAACATCACAGCAAGTGGCCCAGTGACCTCAACCGACCGATCGTCTTTGCCTCGCGGTGCCCAAGGGACGGAAAGATATCCACCTTTACCCGACGGACCTGCCTGCGCAGTCGAGGTGAATTCATCTATCTTATAGAGCAAAAGCCCATGGGGCCCATCGCGAATGAAAGCCTGGTCTTCCCAAAGAGGCATATGCGCAACTGCAAATGGAGGGTTTGGCATATCTGACAAGAACATGACCACATGAGCATTCACTACATCACTTGGCTGTAGCGACAAGCGGAGCGTCTGATTCCAAGCTTCGCCTCTTTCCACAGAACAGGATTTAAAAGTGGTAAGCGCCTCGGTATTGGAAGATGTAAAGATGCATCTCTCAAATCGTTCGCCAGTAGACTGACGGATCTCCAGGGTCAGTTGCAAGTTCGCTCCGCTAACTGTGCTGGGGAGATTTATGGCGCTGCCTGCATATCTTGATATAAAGTGTTGCTTTGCCAAGGCGGCGATATTAAGCGTGAGATAGATGTCCGATCTTGGCTTGGTTGGCGCGGCAGCAAAGCCTATTCTGTTCGTCTTCGATACACCAGACAGAATGGTAGGCGTGGCCTTGATTAGCTCGTCCGCATCGGAGTGGTGGAATTTTCTGAGAGAAACCTGCAGTCGCTCGCCGCTCCTTGATTTTTCGTATTGGCCAGAAGTACTGGTAATCAGCTCTCGAATTAAAGAGTCGAACTCTTCGGCGGCCTCCCTGTCATTCGAGTATCCGAGCGACGGCGACCAGATGTTGACAACCTGTTCCACTTCTTCTGCTTGCTTCATAATGGAGTTGAGTTTCAGAACTCCAACGCCGACTGTACGCTCAACAACCTGTCCCGACTCGTGAATGCTTGCTGAAGTGCTTTTAGACCCGGCAGTGCTTGGCGGGTGGCTATTCCCGTCTTGGCTGTCCAGACGAGTCGTGGAAGGTCTCCCCTCCTGTAGCTCTGACACAGAATCCATTTTCATCGCGTGCCCTCGAGAAAAGGCAGTCCGTGAAGTTTTATTTCCCCACATCATACTTCTCCTAGAAGCTTTCCCTGAACTCGCCGGAGGGGTCTTTACGTTATCTCTCGTAAAGCTATTTTCAGTACCAGAACGAGATAGCGGTTGGGGAATAAAGATGTGTTGTGACGCTAACACCTTTACGACAAGGTATAGCTCAGAGTCGGCGGATGGGGCATCGCCAATATCATGGGCTGAGAGATCTGTGAATAGAGTTTTTGTGCTTGTGTTTTGTGCAAGACCGCTGATCGAGCCACCCGCAGGTATCTCAATGCTGAAGCATTCAGACAGGTTGGACCCCTTTGCATATTGCGGTTTGCTGACTAGATAAGCCACAAGCGTTGTCTCTTCGGTGGAATTTCCAGCAAACCCTTTAACATCCAGCAAGATGTGATTTGAACTCGTCGACTCGATTGTGGCTTGGGGAGGTTCATCCAGAAGGCTCATAACCGACTGGAGTTTGGTGACATCGACAACGGAGTCATCAGCCGTCAGAACTCTGCCACGAGCTGCTGGATCTCGTACAACCACTTCGCCACCACATAGCTTGTTGACTGTAACGAGGTCCCAGACTGTTTTCTCTCGCAATCGCTCGTATTCGTGCGCGGTAAGAACATTATAGAGAAACTGCTGACGGTGGAGGCTGAGAGAGGCCACAAGCTGCGACAGCTTGTCAAGTTTTGCATACTGTCGGGAAAGGAGCAGCTCATGCAAATATTTCGAATGCCACTCTCGCAGACAAGACGCGATTTCGTCGACAAGCGGTTCATCTACTGAGGTGGGCGTCTCGTCACCTATCTTCAGCATCGGAACAGGCGCTGGGGGTCGAGGTGCATTGGGGTCTCTGCGGATAGGGACTGAGAGATTCTTGGCCGTATCAGCTGTAAAGCCTCGCAAAGACCTCTTCCACTGGCTTGAATCAGGCGCCTTCTCCTGGCCTGGATTCGCATGTGACTCTATGCCATTAGTTATACCGCTTTTGGCAGAGTCGCTGCCCGGTCGATCATCGATACCGCTATCACTTGCAAAATCTTCATCGTGTCTCTCATCTGACTCGCCGAGCAGCTCTCGAACTTCCACACAGCTCCTCGGGAAGATACCGCTGAAAACGCGAGCCTCCAGCGTTTGCCCCTTGACAGAAGTGAGGCCAGCAAGCAGACTTGGCGGCGCCACAAGGTAGCCGCGCAACCAGTTGCCATCTGGCGTCTCCTCAATTATGTAAAGCTCATCGCCAATTTCGAGTGGGAGGTCGGCCGGGCTCGCGGCTGTGAATGGGTAGGTCGCGACGGCGAAGGCGATCCGGGGAAGAGGCTGCCAGGGCATTGAAGCTCAGGGTATTGGCCTCTGGCGAAAATATTGTTTGTTGGGCCAGATAGCAGCGATTATTATATCGTCGTACGCAGCGGCTTGCTGATTGGCAAGGCTTGACGAAATAATGCGCTGATGGATGGAAGTTGCGAACGCATCAAGCTTCAACCTTCAACGCGGTGGTACGGGTATATTGCGAGGCCTAGGTTGGTAATGTTTCAGTAAATAATGAGGCTCTCTGGCCAGCGGCGCGACCTACAGCAAGACAAAAAAAAATGAAGCAGATGGGAATTTTCTAGAAGACTAACGACGAGCGAAGTTCGTTGCAAAACGCCGGTTGACTGGCGGCTGCCCGTTCGAGAACCCCTGAGCAAACACGACCAAATTATGTATGCACGCCGGTGGGAAAGATAGCGAACCGATAGCGCAAATAAAGCATCCGCCCAATGCTGATCAGAATGCAAGATGCGAATTCTAATATCAAGATGCACCGTGCTCTCCAAGGCTTGTCAAAAAAAAATTTAAAGATGCGACACAAATTCTCAAACAAGAAAAAAAAAATTATGACAGATGGCTCAGCGAGGGGAAATTTCCAGGCCCTCCCACGATGTCGTGTCTCTGAATTCAACTTGGTACCTACATGGACTCTTCTAGGCCGCCATACCAGGTACCAACCGTCGGACGGTTTAGCAGTGGATGCCGGAGCCCCGCTGCAGTGGCCGCTAGGAGCCAGTGGTGGGCTCATTATACGGGGGGCTTGGGGGAGCTTGTACGGGGGCAAGGGGGGCATCTCCAGTGGATGCCACCTCCAAGGACACGGACAAGGTTTTGCTGCCAGGGCACGTTTGTACCTACATGTTTAGCTCACGCAACGGCGAACGCGCTGCTGCAACATAACGAACTGCTTATTCCGTACCTGTATGCAGTCTTGAGCTGCCACCTCCTATCGGCGCAAACTATTGGTGGACTGTACCATCGGCCAAACTACTCCGTACCTATGGATCAATTTCTCGCTGTCACGCAGCAGGGAGCGGCCAGCGCTGCACGATGCAGGAGGTAGCGTCACAGCAGCATCCTTTCTGTCTCAGTCTCATATCAAAAGTTTAGATATGGAGTATTGTAGGGAGTATCAAGCCCTACCTACATATACGTCTATGGATCTCAAGAATCACTAGGTCTGCTTTGTATCAATCTCGTGTTACATAGAACACATTTTATATATAGGTGCTTGAGTTATCTGTACGGAGTGCATATCTGGGTAATATAAGTACATATATTTCACAGCAAGCCGATCATCTAGGGATTTGGGGTTAAAATCTCCATCGAGCCAGCCTGCCGGGAACTCAAGTCTTCCTTCTGTTCTCCATATCCGTAATCTCTCTGGCTACTCCGTGCTCCGTAGTCGATCTCTTGATCTCTTACCCCTGACCCTTGCTGGCAATCAAACCTGTCGCTTATCGATTATGTACTCCATAATGCACATTAACGGAATAGTGCTTCGTACAAGTACGTGTACTATTTGATCGAACCAGGTGTGCTCAGACCGTTAGGCTGAAGTGTTTCTTGTTTCATAGTCGTCCTACCCGTGAGCCTAAAGATGGGCATTGCTATAACGAGTCTTTGGGTAACTAAGTCTTGATTTAAATTGAAAATCCGTATGATGGTTTTTATATTATCGGATAATTCAGTAGCGCTATCAAATTTAGCTACATTCGGAGGCGATATGTGGTCGTATTAAAATTTCTTGTTTTATATATATACTTCATTATATGATTAAAATACATTCCGGCCCACACCTCCACAATTTCAGGGGAAGTTCGCAATAATGGATATAATGAATAAACTACCAATAAACAACACATGTACATAAAAAGCTAATATCAACGCAATGTAGCTGATAAAGTCACCGGCTTACGTATTCGTGATGCGAAAAAAATAAAAAAATAAAAATAAAAACAAAAACACAAACAACTATAAGATCTGTAGCAATGTTTTACGTATAAGCGCAGAAGACTATGTGTAAGTTAATGTACCCTAGATAATATAATGAATACTGAGCCAACGACTGGATATAAACTACTGCGTGATATTCATAGCTATATATTGGCCGGCCGTTTATTGGCATATATCATGACCACGCGGCCTCATCTTGCTTGTGCTAGCCTTTGAATTGAGTGGCGGCTGAGGCGTATGAGGTTAATTTACCTAAGGTATGCTGGTGACTACTTGTTAATAGGTAGGCAGCCGAATATGGCATCAATGTCTATGACCTCTGCTTTCCGGCATGGGCCCTGAGTTTCTAGAGCATCTATATATAGTAACAATGAAATTTTGTCCTTCAAACCCGAGACACTGGGCTTAAGCACAGCTGATACACGTTAACACTTTAGTATGCAGTGTAGCACTCCCGTACAGAGCTACGCGTTAATAGCAGATCCCCCGCATCCATGTTTTGTTGGTCATATATCTTTAGGCAAATTCAAGACCAGTAGACTCTGTCATGGCAGAATAAGACATGAAATTGATCAGAAGTTGAATTTTTGAGGAAGTATAACTAGGGACTTCAAGTAAGGTAGTCCTATTAAAGTACATGTAGTTGCCCATACCAAAGAAGCATTGAAGGTAATCCTCCAAATTGGTTAGCGGCACAGAGCAACGTCCGCGCCCTGTGTGACTAATGCGCCCTGCATAAGCCTAGACACACACTTCAAGCCTGCCTGCCACTCACCCGCTTCAGCACCAGTGAGTGACAGGGCATTTGTCTCACTACAATTACAACCTGAACGCATATAAATTCACTACTACGAAGTACGAAGTACTAAAGTTTCTATTATGACTCAAATAAAGATAAAAGCCACGTGCATTACGGTGGTACGTAGCATGAATATTTAAGCTTTCCTACACAGACCCGCAACTTCACAAAACTTGGCAACTGGCTGTGACTCTTTTTCAATGAACATTTCTTCCTCATCAAAGACGGAGTCGTAGCTGCATACTGCACGATAAAAGTCATTATCCAGCCTTTCCACTACCGCAAAAGAACTTCAAAAAGCCCCAAAGAGACGCCATGGGAACCCCCTTTATTAGCCTCCTCGAGCCTAGCAAGCTTGAGGGGTTCCAGCTGGGCGTTCCCCGAGAGTCGCTACCATCAACGATTCCAAAGACATTCCTCGACGCGATGGAAGTTCGCGAGGACGTCTTTGTCAAAGAACAAAGTGTTCCTGAGGATAACGAATTCGATGCGGACGACCCTCGATCGTGCCATTGGGTCATTTATGTCAGCGTCAACAAGACAGAAGTGCCAGAGGTCCGAAACGAGGATGGGGACGTTGTGCAACCGCGTAAGAGTTCCACTCGCAGCACTCCCGTGGGCACTATTCGGATGGTTCCCTTTCCTCACGAGCCTCATCCAAAATCGGGGGGAGATTACTGGAACGGAGTATTGAAAGGTGAAGAGGGCAATGCCACCAACAATACCATACCGTCTGCCCGCCCGTTTGTTCATGATCGGCCAACGACATTTCATGACGGCAAGGAACCATACATTAAGCTGGGAAGATTAGCCGTTACCAAAGATTACCGTGGCCATCGGTTTGCAGGTCTGCTTGTGAGGAATGCACTCGACTGGATCAAAGACAATTCGTCCTTTTTCGACCCAAGTATTAGGGAGTTGGGACTTGAGCAAATGGGGGCGTCTACAGAAACCGTGCCGCCGCAATGGGGAGGTCTCGTTTGTGTTCATGCGCAGGAGCAGGTTGCTAAAGCATGGGCAAAATGGGGATTTGAAGTTGACGAGGGTATGGGAAAATGGTGGGAAGAAGGCATTCCTCATGTGGGAATGTTTTTGCGTCTAGACATTGGCCAAAAGGATATCCAGATTCTGGTGTAGCTGCCAGTATGTATGTGGCAGTGAGGAAAGAAAAGAAACGCACGGATGATTGTGTATTATTAGAACGGAACTGAGAGCACGTTTCACGAACAGATGAACTCTCTCACTTGCAATTTAACAAAGATGATATTTATTCCTTATTTGATGCCGCATGTTGTATTTTTGTTTTGGTCTCTCTCTCATAATCACAAATAAGAAAAATATGGTAAATTAGAGACACAAAAGGCATGATTCATAACAGCCCCATTTTTGAGCCCAGCTTTTTATTCAGACTCTAGGAGCCATCTGAAATAAATCCATGTCCGCGTTCCCAGACCCGAACGCAAAATGCAATTCTGAAAAATGCCTGATCCACGCCAAAAGCCACACACTCCATCCAGCCAGGTACCCACCGCGCAACATTTATCGGTTGCTCTTGGCGACACGCTCCAACTCGTCCTTCTTCTTGATAGCGTATGAGTTGCTGCTGCCCTTGGCGGCGTTGATCAGCTCCTCAGCCAAGCACTCAGCAATGGACTTGACGTTTCGGAAAGCAGCCTCACGGGCACCGGTGGTGAGCAGGGCAATGGCCTGGTTGACTCTCCTCAGGGGGGAGACATCGACGGCCTGACGACGGACGGTACCGGCAGAGCCAATTCGGGTAGAGTCTTCACGGGGACCGCAGTTGACAATGGCGTCAACGGCAACCTGGATGGGGTTCTGGTCGGTCATGAGGTGAATCTGAAATGGTTGTTAGCAAGACAGAAGGAAAAAAATTGCAACTCCGTGTCATTCTTCCACAAAGTCGCCAGGGTCGCGTAGAATACGTACGATCTCGAAGGCGTGAGCGACGATGCGGACAGCCATGAGCTTCTTTCCGTTGTTGCGGCCGTGCATCATGAGCGAGTTGGTCAACCGCTCAATGATAGGGCAGTTGGCCTTGCGGAATCGCTTGACGGCATATCGGCCAGCAGAGTGGGTGACGTAGACGGGGTTTCGCAGGGAAATGTAATCGCTATATGATCAATCCATCAGCACAAGAACGATTCCTCCAATGTTTCGGCGAAATATTTTGAATTTTTTTTTCTCCTATTTCGCCTCATTCGCGATTTCGAACGTACGTCAGAGAGATGTCGCGGACCTCGACATCGTAGTCCCACTTGTTGAAGAGCTTGACGTTGCCGACCTCCTTGACAACATCCTTGGGGAGGGCGTCGGTAACGACAGAGTTCTCGATCTCGATTTCACCGCCGTCAGACATCTTGGCTATTTGCAGTCGAATGTTCCGGTGCTGGGCGGGACTGCGGTTAGTATTGCGGATTGTCGAGATGTGATTTTTCAAGAGGTTAAAGGTGGGCTTGGTCGGCGTGGAATGGAAATTTTGGTGGTGTGTGCATCGGGCGAATCAGATGGCGCGAAAAGTTAGGTACGTACCCTGCACCCACGTTCGGTTAGGGCTCGGCTGCCCTGGTGAATTCGGAAGTGGGCAAACCGTTGAAGCGGGAGGGCTACTCTAAGTCGTCGCCAAAAATTCCAATTCCTCCACCACTCCTCTGTCGACAAGCCAAGCACATCACAGACAAAATGGTATGCCATCACCGCCGCCGCCGACCATGATGAAATGGCGTCGTTATGCAGATGCTGATATATAAAATTCACAGGCGCCCGCTGCTGGAGCAAAGAAACAAAAGAAGAAGTGGTCCAAGGGCAAGGTCAAGGACAAGGCTCAGCACGCCGTCCTGTTGGACAAGACCACTTCCGAGAAGCTGTACAAGGATGTCCAGTCCTACCGCCTCGTCACCGTCGCTGTCCTGGTCGACCGAATGAAGATCAACGGCTCCCTCGCCCGCCAGTGCATCAAGGACCTCGAGGAGAAGGGCATGATCAAGCCGGTCGTCACTCATAGCAAGATGAAGATCTACAGTACGACTTACCAAAACACCTTTCCTCTTCGCGCGTCATGAAAGAACAGGAATACTAACATTTGCGCAGCCCGTGCCATCGGCGAGTAAATTTACCACCATATTCGAAAGTTAAAGCATTGAGATTTGGGCGCCTTGGTTGGTCTGCAAAGAAGAAAATGGGCCATGAGAGAAGAGGATGATATGAGGTACATAAAGCCTTAGTTGGGACGCTTTTTCATGCTCGGTGTAGCATTTCATGGGATCGGAAACGCTTTAGCATATGGCTACGGAATGAAGAACTTCAAAAAATGACCAAAATGACGAAACTTGCCTGAGCAACTGTGACGCACATAACTTTATTACTGAAATTAATGTGATGAGTTTATATCAGGACGGATTGGTCCCTTGTTGTCATGAAGTCGGCGGGTCTATGCTATCTATTCTATTTAGGAATGCATCTGGTCTATTATTAGGCCATGCCGCAGATGCCATAACGTTGCATGCTATATGTCACATGAAATACGTGACTTGTTCTCTCTTAGCCCTACTCGCCTTATCTGTTCATCCTATTCCGTCTATCACCATGCAAGACGTGCACCTTGAAGATTACTTTAAAGCCACAAAGGATTGTAGCCTTGCCCATCATTTTGGTATTTCATAGAATTTATGCATCATATGCCAATTATTTCAGAATTTTGATGTGCCTGGAGTGGTGTTGAGTCGCGACCCAATCAGGTCAAACCAGATGGTGTACTGAAGCAACTAGACCTATCAGCCACGCTTTTAGCCCTTCTCCGCCCTCCTTTTCCTAGATGCTAAAGCACGTATGCCTTGGCTAGACCAGCGGCACAGTGCAGTTGGCGAATGAGATACAAATGAATTGAAGATTGCACTTCGTGTTTTGCAGTGTATCCTCAATTTCACCGATTTCTACTTGTTGAGATATTCCATTCGCCAAAATATTTTTGTGGGTTAGAAAGTCAGCAAGTCCAGTGCCAATCAACTCTTATAAGCGAAGAGAATCACTTTTCACTTGAGGCAGCACCGCCATCAAGGTCCACATCCTGAGGCAGAACAATGCAATATTGATACTACCTAAAAAAGAAGGAGAATATGCGGCCACGTCTGCTTAAGAACGAATCTGGAATTAAAGCACGAGTCTTTTTATGGAACAAGGGAAACATGCATCAGTTTCTCTTCAAGTCCGACAGGCACGACATAGACTTTACCCTTAATAGCAGTAGACTTGGTTAGAGTTTTTACATAGGAGAGATCTCTTCGCCTATGCTCCCGATAAGGAGTCTTTTGAGGCAAATATGCACGGCAATGCTGGAACCAAGGCCGATAGTGCCCATGTCAAGGCTGGAGTCCTCGGCCTCCTTTGCAACGGTGGAGCCGAAGTACGCGGGATGGCTTCCCACGGCCGGTCAGATCGGCGTCGACGGTACGGTGTGGCGATGCGTGAGAGAAGAGCATCTTCGGGATGGATGCATTCTTGATTTTGCACAGTAAATCTCCAGCTCGGGATGTCCGCTAATCCTGATTCATTGGTTTTAAGAGATTTTTTTTTTAGGCCATTTAGAGATTTAAGGCGGTTTGGTTGCGTCTAGTGACCTAAGCATTGGAGCCATATCATGGTTGCAAGGCACCAAGACTGTGCAGCTAAAAAACGAGCTCTATGTACATGTCGCGTCTATCAGCTGCCAGCTGGACTTGCAGATATGGAGTACTCCTTACCTTGAAGGAGTCTAACAGGCCTACCAGGTTCGTTGCCATGAAGCGGTCACGAGCTCTGTATAAAAAGCGTGCAAAGTGTGTGTGTACCATCAATACGGAGTACTTCTATCGTTTTATGGGTGTCTCGGCGACGCCAGGAATAGGCAGGTTGGAATTTTGCACTGGCGGGTGGCTTCGGCGGCAGAAAAAGATCGGGGCGAACCGGGCACATGTGTTTTTGGCACCCATCAAGCAGCCGCCGAACAGGGCGGACACACGCTGTAGCAGTGGGTGGCACAGCACAGTGCAGCCCAAAGGAAAAAAAATTAAAATTGGCGCAGATCTCCTGGGCGCCTGAAAGTTGCGAACTCCGGGGGGATCTTAGGCCGCTGGCACGGCCCTTAAAACGCGCTCTGCCTGAGGCTGCCACCTGTTGTAGTGCTGTTCTTGTTGCCGTGGAAGGCAAAACCAGCGCGGCCCAAGCAGCGCTAGTGCGGCCGGAAAGATTCGCTCTGAAAAAAGTGTCCCCTTGGAGACCCGCCGCAATTTTTTTCCCTCCCCCCAGAAAGCCATTCGCCCGTCGGTGCAGAATTTATTTCGCTCGACTCCCCCCATCGCCCTCCTCTTCCTCCTTTCATCTCCATCTCCCCTCAATCCTTTCTTTTTTTTCTGGGAAAGCGTTTGCACATCAGTCAAAATGTCTGAGAAGCCTCAAAAAGTCCTGGGCATGCCGGTAAGTTGACTCTGCTTGAATTATCTCCTCCAGATCGAGTGCGCGCTGTGAGATTCCGAGACGACTCCGAGAGATATTTACCAGCATCTTCAATTGAACCATCCGGACGCCATTGAAATGTTGCGTGACGATGGCTATTCGAGCCTCACTCTCAGTCTTGAAGAATTTCCGTCGTGTGCTTGGGGTGGAAAAAATTTTCACCTAACTTTTAAGCAATGTGTATCCTGACCGCTAACTTTTATCTCACAGCCCTTCATGGCGGACTTCCTGAGTAAGTCGTTCTTCGATGCTTAAACGGTTAAGCACGACAAATAGATTCGCGGCTCGCGTCAATTTTCCAAGAGATCGAACTAACACATCGTCACAGTGGGTGGTGTTTCCGCTGCCGTCTCTAAGACCGCTGCCGCCCCCATCGAGCGTGTCAAGCTCCTCATCCAGAACCAGGTTTGTCTATCCATCGGCGGTCAATTGATTAGGAGAAAGTCTCGTCTCTAATTAGTACAATAGGATGAGATGATCAAGGCTGGCCGTCTTGACCGCCGCTACACTGGAATTGGCGAGTGCTTCAAGCGCACTGCTGCTGATGAGGGTGTCCTCGCCCTGTGGCGTGGTAACACTGCCAATGTCATCCGATACTTCCCTACCCAGGCCCTGAACTTTGCTTTCCGTGACAAGTTCAAGAAGATGTTCGGCTTCAAGAAGGACCGTGATGGTTACGGCATGTGGATGCTTGGTAACCTGGCTTCCGGTGGTGTAAGTTTTTTTTTTTTTTTTTCTAATCCTGGGGAATAACCCCTCAATTTCACATGCTCAGTGCTGACGCCCTCAACCAGGCTGCTGGTGCCACTTCTATGCTTTTCGTCTACTCTCTCGACTACGCCCGTACCCGTTTGGCCAACGATGCCAAGAGCGCCAAGAAGGGCGGTGAGCGCCAGTTCAACGGTCTCGTTGACGTCTACCGCAAGACCCTCGCCTCTGACGGTGTTGCCGGTCTCTACCGTGGTTTCATGCCCTCTGTCGCTGGTATCATCGTCTACCGTGGTCTCTACTTCGGCATGTACGATTCCCTCAAGCCTGTTCTCCTGGTCGGTAACCTCGCCAACAACTTCCTTGCCTCTTTCGCTCTCGGTTGGTGCGTCACCACTGGTGCCGGTATCGCTGCTTACCCTCTTGACACTATCCGACGACGAATGATGATGACCTCCGGTGAGGCCGTCAAGTACAAGAACTCCTTCGACGCTGCCCGCCAGATTGTCGCCAAGAACGGTGTCAAGTCCCTGTTCAACGGTGCTGGTGCCAACATCCTCCGTGGTGTTGCCGGCGCTGGTGTCCTGTCCATCTACGATCAGCTCCAGGTCCTCCTCTTCGGAAAGGCCTTCAGCGGTGGCTCTGGTTAAATTGCTTTTTCTACGTTATGTATAGACATTCTTCGTGCGTTTTACCACGGAGATGGGGTTAATTGGCCAGGTGGGTGTAATGCGGCGTCCACTGGTTGATCAAAAAGGAGACCGGAATGGAAGGTATTGAGGGAAGTTGGGCCAGATATCCCGACCTGTGTAACAGTTGCTATTTGCGGGTTAGACTGGTATCGGCACGGCGTATTAGTCGTTTTGGCTCTTGCCGTGCTTTCTAGGTCGCTGTAATTATACACCAATGCAAGTTCCCTTGATTTAGAGATTTAAACAACGACGCTCCGATCTGATATTGCAAAGTGAAACTTGTCTGTTATGATGTTTGCAGAGTACTCCTTTTTTCCCCCCCACGTAGCATTGACATTCTCGGCCTCATGGCTCGCCTGTGCGCTGCTGACTAAGATACCGTGTCGTAGTTTGGGACGTTATAGGATGCTGAACGCTACCTAGAAGCTACTACCGTCTTGGACATGAGAACCCAGCATCACTTGCATGCACTGACTTCGACTACCGCAATCTAAACCTGCTTCTCGTTGAGTGGCCTACGTGAGCCTTGGAGAAGCAATCGACCTGATCTCAAGGGTGCCAATGCCGCCTAAACAATCCTCGAGCGGAGCTGGTCGCGGCCGGCCAGCCAAGACAAACAAAGCTCAGCCACCTGCTCGCGATGCCTCGGAGTCTAGCAACCCGTTCGAGTCTTCAGATGATCAGGTAGAGGAGGTGGAAGAGAACGTGACAAATCAAACGATAAATGTGGAAGAAGAGCAAGAAGAACCGGAAAAGTCAATCCCGAAGGCACTCTTGACACGGATTCTTCACGAGTTCTTCGCCAAAGAGGCTACACGAATGTCGAGAGATGCCAATGCAGCGGTGGGCAAGTACGTTGATGTTTTCGTTCGAGAGGCGATCGCGAGAACAGCAGTAGAGAAGCGAGGCGGGTTCCTAGAAGTAAGATTATTCGGACGATATCATGATTACCTTTGTAGGAAAACAGACCATACTAACTACTTTTTTTAAAGGTCGAAGATCTAGAAAAGGTCGCGCCCCAGCTGCTGTTAGATCTTTAGGGGTCATAAGATCTAATATGCCACGACATCACAACTACCTTTGTCTAGATTGTGGGAAGCTACGTAGTTGCTTGCCACCACTACCCCTTCATCTGGCTAGTTAATGCCCGTTCTGGGCCCATTCTCCCCTTCCCCGGGGCATTATATCGGCTATTGAAAGATCCATGAGCCTACACATGTTCAGCATTTGTCTTCTTACAGTCACATATACTATTTCAGCAGATAGTGTCTCCCGCAACCGTTTCACGCTGGAGCCGGATATCGAGGGCCAAATACTGCCGGTTGGATGCCTCCGACTCCCTCCAAGGGGACCCGCGAAGGGAGACGGTATGCATGAAACGCAATGTTTCCGATGCTAGATTGGATGCATAATCATCCGTGGCCACGGTGTGAAAGGGATGGATACATCGGGTACATGACTGGTCCGACATTGTTCATTTGCGTCTGTCATAGTGTCGAATCAATCTTGATGGATTTGTGCAAAAAGACCATCTTCTAAGCTACGAATGGACGATTCATATGCCATCTCACGGCTCTTCTCATCTTGTCAGTCATAGAAAAAAATCACGAAGCAACTAAATCTCCAAATCTCCAGGCGGCCTTTTTCAGCAAGTGTTTCCCAATATCGCTTAAGATCCTCTAAAACTTGCGAGTGCCGGCAATAGAATAGCCCCATCTTAACCCACCTGCATGTCAAATGATTCATGCTCTTTTACATATTCTGCCTAGGCGGTTCTCACGAAATGTTTTAATTTCAAGCGGAAGCAATTGCTACGATTGGCCATGGTTGTTTGGCCAGAGCCCGGATAATGGCTTGTCCGTTATTGTGGTCGTGGGGTGCGGACGGCGGTCGGTTACTAGGCCGTTTCACTAAGGTATTAATAGCTTGAATTTCTACGGATATCTGGCAGGGGGGGCTTGTGGCGTTTACAACTCTGCCTCTGTCCAATTGACAATGGCATTTTGACGCCAACGCCAGCGAGCTTTAAGAAAAAAAAATCTCCAGGCACGTTCTCAAGAATGATGTTTCGAAAGTGTTAGAAACATTAAGCCTATCAACATGAAATTTGCGTCGAGACCATGCGGCGCGTTTGCCTGTGCTGAAACGGACCACGTCTCGCGTGTGTCGGAGACGCTCGACTTGAAGCAGCTTCAACATCAGACCCTGGCCCCGGCCCCTCAAAATTAAGTGTGGCGCGGCTTGCCTGCAACGAACGCAATTCCGGGTTCAGCATTGCCCGGCGCATGAGAGCTAGTCAGTCTGAGAGATTGATCTCATTAGGGCATCAGGGTCATTGTCTCTCGAGACCTCCCCCCCCCCCCGGCCTCTGCTTGGCGAGGAGAGCTGCTACCCAGGCTAGCTGCAGGATCCGCTGGCGGGCCAAGTGAGGTTAGCGATATGCTTGTAGCTTCCTGCTGCTGGGGATAGATCGAGGTGG
The DNA here is from genome assembly GCA_030278935.1 of Trichoderma polysporum. Lineage (NCBI taxonomy): Eukaryota > Fungi > Ascomycota > Sordariomycetes > Hypocreales > Hypocreaceae > Trichoderma > Trichoderma polysporum. The sequence continues at coordinate 53,472 of JARFTM010000146.1, read as the reverse complement.
AGAGCATACTTGTATGGATTGTTCCTGGGGCACAGTGTTTCGAGTTCCCGATTGAGCTGCGTCGCCCATGTGTCTGGACCCAAGCGAGTCGAGGCCAGCGTCTATGGCCAAACGTGTCTCATACACGCTATGAGCGGCCCTCAACTGAAGCTATGCCCCGTGGTTTGAGATGTGATAGGCGCCTCCTAGCCACGACTGCGTTCCCCGTAACCGATCCCCTCGGACAAGGTGCAAAGACGCTAATGCGAACGTTGAGAGAGGCATGAATGGAGATTAAAAGCCATCATGTTTCCTTTCCTTTGTTTCTTCCAGTTCTTGCAACCATCGTTCTTCTGTTTGTCCGTGGGGTTCCTTTTGTCTCCTTACTTTTCTTCTCTTCTTTTCTATCCAGTTCATTTACACAATTCAAAGGCTAGTCCTTTGCTGGTCCTATCGCTTTCAATTTACTTTCTCTTAACCCTTTTCAAGAATTAATCTTGCTTTCTTTCCCTCTCTCTCTCTTTTTCATCTAGGTTTTATTTGGGAAGTCTGGTACTCTCTCTCTTTAAGGCCGGCCTATTCTTCAGAAAAAAAAACCAAATCCAAAATATAAAAAACCCTTTTATTCAAGATGCAATTTACTACTCTCCTTGTTGCGGCTTTGGCTGCTGTTACTCAGGGTAAGCCAATTTATCACAGCATTGATGTTCAGATCACTTAGCTAACATTTTCCTCCTTTAGCCACTGACGTCCAGGTCGTCTCCGTTGGCCAGAACCCCATGGCCGGTATGACTGGTCAGCCAGCCCTCAAGTACTACCCCGATAACATCAAGGCTGCTGCCGGGTCCATGGTCCAGTTCCAGTTCTGGGCCGGCAACCACACCGTCACCCAGTCCGATTTTGACCACCCTTGCACGCCGATTTCTCAGGTCAACAGCTCTGTCGCTGGCATCTGGTCAAGCTTCATGCCCGTTGCTGCTGGCGCTTCCAAGAAAGAGATCCCCGTTTTCACTGTCATGATCAACGACACCAAGCCCATCTGGATCTTCTGCAGTCAGGGTAAGCACTGCGCAAGCGGAATGTCTATGGTTATCAACGAGAAGTAAGTGTCAAACCAGGACAATCGCTGTAAAAGAAGAAACTAACATTGAGTTTGTAGCACTTCTGCCAATGCCACTCGTTCTCTTACCAACTACAGGACTGCTGCTTCTACTGCTGAGGGTTCTACCTCTGGCACTGGCTCTGGCACTGGCTCTGGCACTGGCACTTCTTCTCCCTCTGGCTCTGGCTCAAGCTCCGGTTCCACCCCCAGTGCCAGCCCCAGCTCTGGCTCCGGCTCTGACTCTGGATCTGGCTCTTATGGATCTGGCTCTGGATCCGGCTCTGGATCCAACAGCGATTCTGGCTCTGCTCCCACTGCTGGCTACCCAGCCGGGGCTGCTCCTACCGACGCTCTCACTCCTCCCTCACCCACAAGCGGCGGCTCTTCACCCGCCGGCACAGGTGTTCTTCCTGGCGGTGCTACAACCACTGGCATCCCCAAGAGTGGCGCCTCATCTGTCGGTGTTTCTACCAGCCTGCTGCTGGCTTTGGGTGCTGCTTTTGCCTTCCTATAAACGGGATTGGGGTGGTGACATGACGTGGAGAATGTTCTATAAAAACGATGATCTGTAATACCATATGGGGGGGTTTTATTCGTGTATGCATCTTCCTTGCAAGCAAGGGGTTTTTTTCTATTTTCTTTTTTTTTTTTTACTGAAGCGGGATGGAAGTAATCTGTTCCCTTAGGTTTTCATGAATGGGGAAGGACAACAAGCGTCCTGGGTTAGAACACATGCTAGGGACCATGTGTGTAAATGTATCTGGATACCTTATTAAAAATCATGGAGTTGTTTTCTACACCTTATAATTTGTCCATTCTTTGCCTTGTGGTGAATTACCTGTCTCGCAGAATTGCTAAAGTTATAGCGGTAATCAGTCATTGCAAGCTTTTCGTTCGCGCTTGTGGTAAGGAATCATGGAGCAAAAGAATTTCAGAACGGAGGATTTTGATTACTAGTCATATGCTTAAATTTTTTAGGTCTCTCTCATTTCGCTTGCACTGCTCGTAATCAATTCTGACCTCGGCCATGCCGGGACGTTCTCTTTGACCTACCCTGCTGAGCAGGCTCGCAAAGCTTTCTCCTGGGTTGCTTCTCCAGCCAATTCTTTTCTTTCTTCACGTAACCCACCTTGTGATACTTTTTGCTGTTTGCAAAGAACTTAACCCAGTTCTTCAGCGCATCATCGACCTTATTCAGTGCCACAGCCAACTCTCTCGCCTTCTGCTCCTTCATCTCGGCCGTGGTCCACTGAGCGTCAATCTCAGGATCGTCCAGCGGGAGGAACATGTCCTCTACACCTCGCATATCAGGTGTGCGGTCCTCGGCGAAGCACCCCGTTACGAAGCCGCGGGCGGCATCACAGCCTGAAAAGTAACTGTAGGGTCCTCCAGGTCCGTAAACGTGGCGGGAGACAGAGACGTCGTAGATGGTGCCATTGAGAGCCACGTATACAGGCTTGGAAGGATCTTTGCCATCGTAGGCGGAGAGCTCTTCGGGCGTCAAGGTAATGGGGCCTTGCTGTGAGATAGTTAGCGGCGGTTACTTGTTCCTTGCCAAATTAGATGGTCAAACAATTTGAGCTTTCCACCAGTCTGTCCTCAAGTACTGGGGCTTGTTCTTCATGCCCCAGAAGAAGCTCTCGCCATTACTGATCCAGTAACTGAGTGCACATGAGGCCACGAATAAGAAAGAAATTACGCGCAAGACATCCAGCCACGGAGAGTAGACATCTTCATCGCGGACCTTTGACTTGGAGCTTGATTTGGTCTTTGTCTCTTTAGTCGGCTCTTCAGCATCCTGCGGCTTCCGCTGGCGCAGTTCAGAGTCCGCCATGATTAACAAAATATGTTTATCGTCGACCGGAGTATTGTATAGCAGTGGTTGATGCTTCGAGAATATAACTGAAAGGTCAATGCTAAATCGTGGCCATATCGTTTAGCTTGCATATCCGTATCCTACCTTTTGGCGGGATCGGGTCAAGCAAGCTCCCGCTGCTGACGCATGGACAAATTGATTGGTCTGTTATAGACACCCCAGGGTTTCCGCTGTGCTGTATGCCGCCTCTTAAATGGTGGCTGGCAGAAACATGAGATTACTGTATGGCTAAAGAGTGGTTAAACAATGGCTATGGCCACTCCTGGGGTAGTCTGTAACGAAAGATGGGTAATTTTCCTAATTAGGGTTGGGCATCATGGGATGGGGCGTCGCTACAGCAACAGGAGCCCACTTGGCACAATCTTTGTGGTGGAAATTGGTAAACAGTATTAGCACCTTATTATTAACAAGCCCACAACTGCATGACCCTGCCCTGCACGGAGTAAGGCCCCCCAGCGTCTTTCGGCACGACACATCACCACATCCAACCTGCAAGAGAAAAACTTGCCTGTGATACCGGACCCCGTCGAGGGACCAAGAAGAGGCGATACATATTTCGACGCAGCCACGATAGACGCCTCTCGCCATCTATAGCATTCGGACACCAGCAAATGGAAGAGTTCTCGACTCAACCCAACTCCCCCGCGGCCACTGGTGGACCCCTCCAGATGGCATCTCCCGACCGCGTGAATCAGCGCCGCGAGACTCTCTTTGCCACTTTACGAACCCAAGGGGCAGCACCACCAGCAGCAGCAGCAGCAGAAGGAGGTCGCGATAGTACGGTACATGACAAGATCAGCCAGTTTAATAATCTCAGCATGAGCATGCAGTCGAGGCAGCTGGAGCGCAAGACGGCCGATGCGGCGCTTAAGCGAGCCATGTTGGGGCGCGAGGAGGCCGAGGCCGAGATGAAGCGCCTCAAGGAAGAAGCCCGAGTCTTGCGACAGGAAATAGAGGAGGGCAAAGAGCGAGAGAGGAGAGTGGGTGAGAGATTGGAGACCATCATGGTAAGCAAGCAAAAAGCAACAACAGCCTCACTGCTACGCTACGTCACCGTGCTGCATAGCCCCTGTCTCAGCCTCTTAGACTTGCAGCGCATCATTTTTCTTTCTTTTATCAATATGGCTAGCTAATCGGGCTATCTCAACCAGGAGAACTATGGACGCGCCAAGGAGACACACGCACACACCCAAGCCCTCTGGGAAAAGGAAATTAGACGTGCGAGAAAGGAAAATTTCAAAGCCCAGTCGACCATTGTCAAACTCCAGGAAGATCTCAAAAACACCCGCGCCGCGACTAAATTAGTCGAAGAAGCCCTACAGCATGAAAAGGACAGAAGCCACGCTCACGAACAAGAAAATCTGAAGGCTCAATCTACCATTGCCAAACTCCAAGAGGATATCAAAGCTTCCAGTGCCGAAACCAACCTAGTCGAAGAATCGCTGCAGTATGAAAAAGATAGGAGCCAAACTCGAGACCAAGAACACTTTAAGGCTCGATCCACCATTACCAAGCTTCACGAAGATATCAAAACTGCCCGTGGTGCGACCAAGGTGGCCCAAGAGTCACTATTAAAGGAAAAAGAAAAGGTTCGCGCTCAAGAGCATGAAATCTTCGAGGCGAAATACCAGATCAGCAGCCTACAGGACCAACTCGAGCAAGCACTTGAGCGGATTAAGCTGGTGGAACAGGAACGGGATGCCTATAAAACTGCAGCCAAGAACGAAGAAGTTGCACGTCTCGCTGCGGAGGGACGCATTCCCCTGCCTGCCGAGGAATCAGATGACGAGTTTGCGTCCCCTCCGAGAAAGAGGAGAATAGGATCGACAATTAGGTGTAAAGATCCCCGCGTCTCTCTCTCTACAATGGAAGTCGTCTCGTCAGCTGCCCAAGAATTGGAAATCGAGGAGCTCACCGAGCAAGTGCAGTGGGAAAGGCAGAGAGCTGATCGAGCTCAGGAAATGATTGAGTTCATGCAGGCTGAGTGTCAGATGCACTGCTGCCCTTGCTCTAAGTCTAAACGACGAACCAGCATGTTGGCCATGCAGCAGCTCCCTCGAGCTTCTCCTCAAAAGTCAAGGCTTTCTATGGAGGCCCCCATCCAAGAAGAGAAGAGCGCACCTACTGAGCCTTTTCGGTCGCCCGTCCAGCAGCAGGAGTTGAAGCTGGGAAAGGTGAGGAAGGGCGCCAGACGGAGTACCGTCTTTTTGCCCAAAGAGGGCGTCTTCCGCACGGTATCTGAGCAGGAGGCCATTGAGCTGGAAGCTGAGCGCAAGGCCGAGATTGTTATTGAGGCCCACGAAGGGACTGAGCCGGAGCTGCCTTCTCCTACAGAAAAACAAGAGGCACATCAACGTACGTTTGCGAGAACACCATCCGTCGAGCCTTCAGTCTATGATTTTGCCCATGGGAGATCATCTCTCATGTCGCTTATCAATGCTCCACGAATTGACGCACAAGCTGACTCTCTGCCAAACTTGCATAGCATCCCGACGGTCCCTGATAACGAACCCGCTCAGGAAGGGTTAATGCGATATCGGGCAGCAGTAGCAGCAGCGGCAGCAGAAGACAAGAAAGACTTGAAGCTGGAGGCAGCGCCAGAACAACAACCGTTTTCATTGCCTCAGAAACGCCCATCTGCCGGCTCTCGATCTTCTTCAAAGGCTGTCTATACAGTAACAACAACGACCTCAGTCCCAGTTCGAGATGAAAGATCCTCTAGCTCAACTTTTAGCCAGAGGCTGCGAACGGCGTCCAACAGCAGCAGCGCGAGCTTTGATACGAGCGACCCAGCAATGACGCCCACCATGACTCGTGAGGAGGCCCTCGCCAAGATCCATGAGAGGAGAGGACGTGCTAGGAGCGCAACTAGAGGCACGGCTACACCACAAAGCCGGCCGACGTCTGTGGGCAGAGTTGGAAGCAGATCCAGGAACTCATGAGACGTTTTCTTCTTATTTTCCGTTTTCATTTTTTTTTTCCTTTGAATTTACATATGGAAGGGTACATAAGAGGCGGCTTATGCGGCGAAGTGTGGCTTGGCTTGGCAGGGATATTTAGGATATGAGGAGAAAGAGTTATCACCACCACTCATTCATCCGCTTGACATTTCTTCTTCTTCCTTCTCTCTTTCTCTCTTTTTTCAATTCTCTTTCTTCCTGTCATTCTTTCTCTACTCTCTTTTTTCTTTATCTCACACTGTTGCATAAGGTCCAAAACGGGAAAAGGAATGGGACAAACTTGGAGCGCTGGCGAAGGTGGTGTTTTTTCTTTTTCTTTTTGGGATGTCTTGCTATACTGGCGTTTCTGGGTCTTTTTCTTTTTCTGTTCTTTCTTACCTTTTTCACATGTCTTCGATAAGCTTTTTGACATGAAAAAAATGGGGTGAAGCGTTTACCCCCTTTTCTTTCTCTCGATTCGCTGGCAAAGCCGCTCCCTCCTTTTTTGGTGTTTGTTTTTAAATCGATTCCCAAATGCATAATTGTTAGGCGTCTGTAAATTTTGCGTTATACTATATTCTATATTTCTTACCTTGAGAGAGACAACTCAGTATGTTGACTGAAAGAGGCAGTGTTCGGTCTGGGGATATGAAAGGAGAAGATATGTTCATTGATTCGAGTAAAAGGCACAATATATACACATATTTGACTAGTCAATATTATTCAAGCTCAACATAATTTTTAAAGAATTGTCAATACAAAATCAGCCTGTATTATCTCGAAAGATCCGGTATCGCCTTCATCCTTCAAGTAAGCCACTCAAAAGAACTCCTTATCCAATCCATTACTCGTTAATACTATATATACAAAAGCTCCCCTCTCATTTTATTGTACTTTTTTACTATTGCTCGGAATTAATCACTAAGGAATCTTCTTGTTTTATTCCTGCCCTTTTCCGAGCTCACAGCATCAACCTTGACGGCGACAAGCACGCATTCGACAGCACTCTTGCCGTTTCTGCTCTCCTGGATACGTAGCCTAAACTGGCCCGTCTTGACGGCCCACTGCTGGCCTTCGTTGGGAACGTCGATGTCGACGCTGTCGTCCGTTCGGCGACGCTTCCTGGGATTTTTGGGCGGTTCAATGTCAGACGTTACAATTGAAGGATCTTCAGGTGCGTAATTGCTGAGATCTACAATGTACTCTTCGCCGTTAAGGGTGACTGAAGACTCGGCTTCAAAGACCACTCGGACGAGATCCTCGCTGAGGGGAGTGTTCCCTGGCGTAGCTGGTTGTGAACTTGCTCCCCCTGATGCCATAAGGAAACCTAAAGGCTGCGTAGTCTGAGGTAGACTGAGCTTTGTCGCAACCACTTCCAGTAGTCTCGCTACCCTAGCTTTCGTACCTCCAAAGAACTCGGCCTTAACACCATCGACAGAGAAGTTCAGATTCGTTGTGGTCCCTCCGATCTCCAGTATCAGCTCTGCCGCCTTGTTGTCTACGTATGGACGTGCATACTTGACATGCCGAATGGAGGAGGAACGCGATGCACCGTCGTCGATTTCTTCGGCTGAGACACTGACGCCGCTCTTCTGCACATTCTCCAACCGCAAGACAATCTCGTCGATTCGGCGCAAAGGATTGTAGCTGATGGAATGGGGAACAAGCTGCTGCTCTATGCCTTTAAAGTGGAAATATCGAGCGTCGCGAAGGAGCTCTAGGCGATGGTTTTCGTCGCGAATACTGACGGGATACCCACGCAGCAGCCTCAGCAGCTCAGCAAAGGTGTCGGCATTGCGATTCGGCACCGAAGGCGGAAGTATAGACGGCGGGCGTATCAGGCCTTCGCGATCGAGACCGGGGAAGAGATCGTTTGGTTGAGAGAAGAAGAGGGCGAAGCCGAGGGAGAAGTAGTTTGGAGAGTTGGCAGGGTCGTTGAGGACATCGCGGGGAATTTGGAATTCTCGATGGCCGATAGACATGAAGATGCTCTCTTCGTTGAGTTGAGAGATGAGCTTGGGGACTGTGCGTGACGATCATAGTCAGTACTTTGAACATAACTTGTAACGAAAGTTAGAAACCATCTTTTTCCACTGAGACATACGGTTGTAAAACTGGGCGTCTGCAAACAAACGCACAAAATGTGTTCCATCTCGTGGCTTCACATGGTATCCTTGTAAATGCAGCGCAATGTCTCGAAAAGTCTGCGGGTCGCGATCGATGTAGAGCGTCCGGATCGAAGAAGACGGGTCTTCGCCTTTTCTCTCGGCTGCTTTAATCTGGCAGAGGAAGTATTGCGAAAAATATGACGGCGCTGTAGTTCAGAAAAAAGAAAGAAAACAGGAAGAGTTAGCAAACAAGGACACCAGCGTTAAGGGTTAGACTTGGATCTTGAACCAAAGGCGCGACGAACCATCGGATGAGAGAGATGCGCCAGACAGCTTAAACAGCTCTCCGCCAATCTGTATCGGGAAGACGCGCTCTCGTGGGAGAATCTGCGGAATCCTGTGGACTTCCTGCCCCGAATGCAACGGAAGCCCGGGCGCTGTGCTTGGCGCTTCGCTCCTCGGGCTTGCAGAAAGCATGGCCACTTCTATTGGAGACGCCGACATGGAAGAGGCGGACATTTGATCCTCAGCCTTGTTCGTTCTATATGTACTGTTTTTCTTCCTCTCCTGACGGAGCTGCTGTTTGTCACCAGCTTTGCGGGAATTGCGGCAATTGCGGTGGAGAGGGCCCAACAACTTGCAGGCGGTGCTTGGTATGGGTTGCAGAAAGCTCAGCAGTAACAGATGGCGATGGCGAGAAAGCGGCGACGATATTCGCGGATCCAGCTAATACGAATTCCTCCGTGGATGGGCTGGATGAATGCGGCGCTACCCCCGGCAGCAGAGTTCCGACATTGGGTGCCGATACGACAAGCCTCCCCAGGTCCGTCCGGGTGGTAGAAGCCCCATAGCTGGGATTCCCGACAAGGCGAAAGCCGAAGAGGAAAAAACTGGGAAGATGGTCAGAGTCTGTAAATGGCCGTTTGGGAATAGTTGGCGAGTAGATGTCTCACAAAAGCTGTTACTGGTAGGTAGTCTATCTACTTGATGACGGGCAAAATTGCATAGCACGACGAAGTACCCAACTTAACTTCCTTGTACTCCGTACTCCGTGCTCCGTACTCCGTAGCAGCAATAATAATAAAGGAATCTCTCCATAGTGATTGATTGCCAATACGCGCGCGTTTTCTGACGTAACATGGAACTCTAAAGTTACCAATCCGGACGGGGGACTTCTTCAGGGACCTTTTAGGGAACCTTTCAGTGTCTGGTTGTGCGCTGTGAATGGCGGGAGCCGGGGACCTGAGTAGCGAGCGCCACCCGCAGCTAAGCTTGTCTTGTTTCTATCTGTTGACGAAAAGCTGCAGCGATGGCGGAGCACATGCATGTGGCCATGATATTGAGTAGTACCTATGTAGCATTTATTATCAATCAAACAATAGTACAATTATCACATCCGCTCTTTTGCGTTTGTACTCCGTACTATAGTATCATTCTTCTTCTTTTTCAATTATTTGCAGCATTACAAAGCTTCTTCTTCTTCTTTTCAATTATTTGCACCGTGACAAAGTATTTCTTCACCGGCTCATCAATTCCACCCCTCCTCGCACAACTCCCACCACCGCTCCCGTCTGAACAATCTCGCTGCCCCCTCCAGCAACTCTGTGCTCAATCTCTGCCAGCCCTTCCAGCCAGGTAATCATGACCTCTGCACTCACCTCCAGCTTCGTCAGCTGCTCCATCAGCGCGGTGATGATATCTGCCAGCGCCAGCCCTTGCGTCGTCTTCAGGGCGTTGATGGTATTCAGACAGCTCGTCACGTCCGGCGTGCTCAGGAGCGTCTCCATAATCTCCTTGATGGCATCGGGCTGAGGAGCCGCAATGCAGTTGTAAATCGTTTCTGTCGTAATCGTCTCGCGCTTAATCTCGCTTTCCGGCGGCTTGGGCTCGTTTTTCAACCTCAATGGCGTGCCTACAAATTCACAGTTAGCCTTCTATACTTTGCCCCAGATTTTGTATAAGCAATTATGTAGTATGGGACTGCAAACTTACTTGATGCATGGCATGCTTGGAGCACATTCAGTGCCCGTCGCATGTCGCCCTTGCTCAGCTTCACCAACGCATCAACAGCCTCGCCCTGAATCTTCACATTCTCCTCCTCCACCACCTTCTCCACCAACACCCTAATATCCCCTTCCTTTAACGGACTGAACCGGAACCTCGTACAACGAGATAACAGAGCGGGGCTGAGCTTATGTGCGTAGTTGGCGATGATGCAGAACCGTGTGTTCGCAGTGTACTTCTCCATGATTCTTCGCAGAGCCATCTGTGCGGTATTGGTCATGGCATCCGCCTCGTCTAGGATGATGAGCTTGTATCCAGCAATGGTATTCCCCTTGGCCGCGCCACCTCCCATAGAAAAGATCTGTTTGGTGCTAGCAAACGTCTTGATCTGCTCTCGTACCACGTCGATACCTCTGTCGTCTGAAGCGTTAAGCTCCAGCACCATCTGCCGCATGTTGGAAACGCCGTAAATCCGTCGCGCGAGGGCCAGAATGGTAGATGTTTTGCCCGTGCCGGGTGGTCCGTAGAGAAGCAGGTGAGGAAGGCGGTTCGTTTCGACGAATTTGTTAATGGTGGCTAGGATGTCTTGGTGGCCGGACACATCGTCGAGCGTTACTGGTCGGTACTTTTCGACCCTGGAAAAGCAAAGTGTCAGCGGCAGTTTCATTGAAAAAGTCTAGAATATTACTTGTCCGCACCATGGCAAGCTATCCTCAGCTTCAACTGGTAGATTGGCAGCACTCCGCTTGCCCTTGCTCGCCTCCGCCGAGAATGTGATATCGGCGGATGGAGCAGGACCATCAACGTCCATCTCGTCCTCGTAGTCGGACATTTTGGAGGAGGGAGGTAAGGTAGAAACGATAACTGCAGAGGGAAGCTGGGGCCTTTCGAATTGGCCACACTGGGTATCTGATTTAGCAGTGAGTTTCTCGTTAGGTGACAGTATGTATTGCCGACCTGATTTTTCCTAATGGTCAAGGCAGACGAGTGCAGCGCCGACACGCGCCGAGACGTGTTCTGCCCATTAAAACCCCTGTAACTGCGCCACAGCGTTTGGAGCAATTAAGCCCCCCACCAAGGGAATTAGCCACTCTTTACGAAGTATAAGTATAAGTTGCAAGTACGAAAACATCACACAATGAAACGCCGTATTAATTCTTTCTCATAAATGTATATATTATAGGCAGTTCTGGTCATAATTACTTTCCGTTCCACCTTGCCCAATATCTCTTTTCAATATATACAAGAAGATAAAAAATAAAGATAAAATAATAAGACAAGACAAGACAAGAGCCACCAAAAAAGTATTAGGATGCATGCTTTTGCATTTATCGCGTGTTGGTTGTCTTTTTTTAAAGTAATGCGACCCGTCGCTGTGCCAGAAAAACAGAGGAATATGCCCTCAAGAATTCCCCTTCCTCGAGTTCGTAAAAGTAAACGCCCCTCGTATCCTTATATTCGTCAAAGGGAACATGTAAACACTTTGCATCTGCCATGAGCCGATAGAGCGCTCACTGCCGAAGCAGCAGCTCATCCCATTGTATCACCGTCTTGACAACGCCGAGACCAAATAAACTGAATAGCATTGGAACTCCCGCCACTGCAAGCCACCCGATTCCTATAATGTTTCGTTTCGTTAGCTGGATATCCAATATCCAAGCCGGCAAGTGGTTCTGTTCAAAAGCTTACCTGAATAAACCACAAGTTTTGTGACGACCTCAACATCGTATCTCACTCGTGGCTTCACCAGCTGAGAAAACACCTCCTTTTCGTCACGCTCATTTTCCATGGTGAGATAGATTTCTGGGTTCCCATTCTCCCCTCCTTGCATGACAAGAACATCATTTGGACCTCTCAGAGCCTCAGTGTCCTTGTACACCGGCTTCTGGACCCCAGAAGTTTGTGCGCCCTTGCCTGACTTGTCTTCATCTTTGCCATTGAGATCCAGGTTGCTTGATTTACTCTTGAGGCTCGAGTTACTTCCGATACTGTCCCTTCGCTGCCGCTCTCGGTAAGCCAGGGTTTCGTATGCATCTGCTGCGCTCTGTGGTCCTATAGAGACCGATCGACCTCGAGTTGTAGGATGCCGAATACTCTCGGCCATGCGAGGGAAATCAGAGGCCGTAGGGAAGAGGGTATCCAATCGTGATCCGGGGGGCACCGATTTGTATTCGCTAGCAGGTGTAAAGAACCTTCGAGGCAAGTCAAATCCGGTCGACTCAATGAGGCGGAATACGTGAGGTAACACCTTGAGCATTGTGGGCTTCATACACTCGCGCCAGAGGAGGATGGCAATGATTCCAACCACCATCCTCGCCGCGATAACCCATGACGTATACGGCAAAACACCCATGCTAGCCTCGGCGTGGGCTAGAAAAGACCGTCCAACGTTCCAAGTCCCAGCCTCCAGTCCAATTACTACGCCGGCAAATGCGACGCTATCATCGAAGCATGGGCAATCATCCGCTGGTTCGGGATGGATTCGCACAAAGATAAAAATAACTAGGGTGACAATGGCGGGAGCCATCCAAGAGCCGTACTGCATAAAGGCGTCCAATGGTGGTCCGTAGTAATATTCCAGTACGGTGATACCAGCTCCCATTATAGATCCGATGATAACATCCAAGAAACCATGCATACCACAGTAAAGCCGACCAAAGATAATCGATACGCCGTAAAAGTACGACAGGAACTCGAGAAGCAGCTTCGTCGTCTCGGAAAAGGGGTTATCAGGACTGTGCAGGTGCAGGATGGCATAGACAGCAACCGAAACCGCATTGGCGCTATGGGTCGAGGGGAAACCGTATTCGAGCGCAGCAGATCCAGACATGGTGATACGGTTGAGAGGCGGCGATAGTGGTCGGGGCAGCGAGTAGAAGTCCTTGACAAAGCCTGTCCAGAAGACACCCAGCGCTAAGATATGAACCAACCTGTGCTTGTGACATTAGCATCCCAAGTTCCCAACTCATATAGTAGACATAAACAGCAGTGGATATTGGCAAATCTGCCTCTGTCGCATGCTATTCAATCAGATATTATATCCCCAAACGTACCCCTTAGCAAAGGCAGGATAGCCGCCCCAGAACAGCATCGGCAGAAAGATCATGAAAAACGTATGGGTCCCCAGGTTGGCAGTGATGGCGAAATAGCTGTCGAGCGCCGGCGTGCGCAACTTGCTCTGAAGAGCGGCGAGATACGGCGTCTCCCAGCGAATGAAAGGAAGCGCCTGCTGCCGCAAGGTATACCTCCATTTTGGCAGCGCTCTTTTATCTGCAGATTGCGTTGTGTCAGCTCATGGAGTCTTTGAGTTTCTGAATCCCGGCTTTCCCCTCCATGTCTCTTCCTCTTCTTCGCCGCCTTGCTTGGTCACTATTTCTCCTCCTCTTTCTTCGTTCGACCTCCAGATATCTCTGTAGTCACCAAACAAAACTGTCTCATCTACAGATCCCGTCTACTCCATCACCCCTAGAGGCCACAATATCGCCGGGGTGTTGCGTTGAAGAAACCTACAGTGATCGAGGCTCCTCAGCCCCGCGTCGGGGACATCGCCGTTCTTGTGGTGATGCGGCGGGGCATCGCGTCGCGTGCCGTTCATGGTGGAGATCCCAGGCACTCGGCAGCGCTGTCAGGAAGGAGGAGCTCGATGTGTCGTCGTGAGACGAGTTCGGGAAACGACATGGAGTGAGAGCGGAGGAGAGTGGAGGAAAAAAAGCGAGGACGTGTCCCGGTCTGTTAGTGAGGTGGGAGTCGCAGTTTTAGTGAAATGCATTGCGACGAGAGCCCTGGCGCAAAAGAGAATTTTTGGGCACTGGGGGAGAAAAGATAAGCCACCAAGCCCTGTAGGCTCGTGCTGTCATCGGTAATTCAGAGCACTCGAGCACTATAACAGCCCGCTACGACTAATCATTATTACTACATGTAGTACTCCGTACTAGAATACAGACAATATAGGTATGCTAAGTTATTGACATAAAAGCAAAATGAGCCAGTGCCAGTTTTTTAGCTGCCAAGGACTTTTTACCACATTAGACCCTCATTTCATACGGGTGATAGCGCTACCACCAATAAAACTGAGAGCCGAAGGGATAAGAAAAAACGGCCGCTGTGACACCCGCTGGCCGACTGCCTATTGTAGATCCTTCCAGCGCTACTCCGCTCCAAGGCAAGCCAAGGATGCGCCAAACAACCCCTGGACTGGCATCAATCTCCAATTACAAACAGACACTGCTGTACTTCGTAACGGCGCGGTTTATCTAATGCGACTGCAGCGGCAAGCCGCTTATGGTAACACGAAGTGCGGAGTGCAATAGCCCGAATTGCACTTTGTTAAATTGTGCTCCGTATACTCCGAGCCTATTACAGAGCTGCTCTGTAGGGATTTCGAATCGAAACCCGGACAGAAAAGACCCTTGTTTTCCGTCATGACAGGCATCACATGCATGTGCTCTGTGCTTCGTAATTAGGCCCGCATTTTAGATCCGTTAGTGCTCTCGGCACGCCCCCACTGATTCCCTAAAAGAGCACCGAGCATTTGCATGCAAACCGGCTCAGTTTCAAAGCTCTCAGAACACCAATCGGTCTATTTACTTAATCTTCATCAGCCCTAAGGCCCGCCACGTTAATACAACAACACAATGGCTCTGCCATTTGCTGGCAGACACTGCGTCGTCGTCGGTGCTACGGGCGTCATTGGCTCCTCCATTGCAAAGGCATTCGCCCAGCAAGGCGCCGTGGTGTCGCTCCTCGGCCGCTCAGCCGTCGATGTCCGCCATCGGCTGGAGCCGCTGCTTCGTCCATACAGCCTACCCGAGACTAATGACACGGGGACCGCCGCCGCCCAGAAGGACATTCCCTCGGCTCATCAGTTTATTCGTCTAGATGCTTCGAATCGGGAAGAAATCAAAGCCGTGTTTAGCTCACGGGTATTATCCAAGGTAAATAAATAATTCAATAGAGTGAAAATGAAGAGAAGAAAAGAAAAGAAAGAGAGATATCTGCTTTACGCTGCACAATGCTTCATAAACTTTTAATTTTTAATTTTTATTAATTTGATATGTACAGCCTCAGGTTGGCACTTCGGTTGGACCCATTGACATCCTCGTCAACTGTGCTGGCATCTCCCAGACCACCTTACTGAAGCGAACCCCCGATGAAGAGCTCTCAAGCATCGTCGACACAAACTTGCTAGCCACTATGCTGGTATGCAAGCACGCAAAGATGAGGTCGAATGGTATGCCTCTACACCCCTGCTAGTTCCTCGTATGCTCCTCCGCTTAATTGATAACTCTGTCCTCCTTCTAGGCTGCATCATCAACGTCTCTAGCCTCATGGCAACAAAAGGTGGGCTTGGGGCTACAGCTTATGCTGCATCAAAGGCCGGTGTAATTGGTAAGAACGAATCGTATCGCCATGTCTCAATTTTTATATATATTAACATACATTGTTTTTACATTTCATATGGTAGTAAGCTCATGTTCTCTTAGGCTTTACCCGTGCCCTGTGCCGTGAGATGGCGTCTCGATCTATACGTGTAAATGCTTTGCTGCCCGGATGGGTTAACAGCTCCATGTGGACCGGTATGTATCGTCCTCCTTCCAGCCACTTTTTTTCTCTCTCGTAATCCTTATAATATAATGCTCTCATCCCTCCTGTACCCAAGCTAATGTACAACCCATAATTAGATCTTAAGCCAGAAGTCCAGCAAGCCTACCTCAAGGATACGCCTCTTAATAGAGTAGCGGATCCCACAGAGGTTGCAGATGCCGCTCTGTTTCTAGCGTCCAACGGTTTCGCAAACAATTGTATCCTCAACCTCGATGGTGGGTTGAGTGCTGCTTGAAGATAATGCAGCATGTTTGTTCTTGGCATCATCAGTCATCAATGATGATGGCTCCACCGGCGTCTTCCACAATGACCACATCATCTGCTGAGCTGACAATCTTGGCCTTTTTGAAAGGTGGACTTTCATCATCAGGAAGCGCCCTTTTAATGCCTTTGGACTCCTCTACCACCTCGTCATCTAGAGAATGCTTTCCGTTTTGTTGGCCATGGCCGTTGCCGTTGGTCTCAGCAGATGAGGATTTCCTTGACTTGTGAGGGATTTCAGGACGGCCCGCATGTACCGTACGGAATGATTCTTTTTGACTGTCCAGGATGCTGCGACCAATTAGCTTCTGTCCAGTAACAACAGGCTTCCTGTCATTCATGTATCAACATACCCATTCTCAATATCAATCACCACATTAACGAGCGTGTCCTCATCATCCTCATCGGTGACAGTAAGGAAACTTCCTCCCTTGATACCTGCAGAGACGTCAGCTTCCTTGCCACAATATTAAAAAAAAAAGGGGAGGTTCATATTAAATGTCTTACCAAGCTCTGTGAGCTTCTTTTCGAGGTTATCCGTCTCGTCGGGGTCATATAACACTCCAACATCGTTGCTCACGACGAACTCTTTGTCTCCATAGCCAAACTGATTCTTGACCAGGCCCTTGACGATATCATGAAGGGTTGCTCTACTTAGATCAGCAATAATGCTGGTGTAATAAACGCCACAGACAGGACAGTCGCGGTTTGGTTCTCGGTTTCTATCCGGAGCCAACAGTCTTGCGTTGGCAAAGGGCGTTAAGAAAACTTCTTTAGCCTGCGCATATTCTCCCCTGAGCACCTTGAAGGACTGCAAAACACAGAGGCCGGCAACAATGGCATTTGTCGTAGCAATAGCCGGTATGATGTTACCAGCCATCTGCTTGATGTCGAAGCGGGATTTCAAGTCAATGCCAAAGATGGTGGAGCGAATATTTGCACTGGATGCTACAAAGTCCAGTGTATCGTCGTCGTCCTTGTCAAAGGTGATGGTTGGCTCAGGAGACGCAGCATCCTTTGTCGCCTTCAGCCGAAGTAGTCGCTTGCTAAGCCGGTCGAGACTATCATTGAAGACAACAAGACTTTCTTCAAGTGTCCATACTTTTTGTCCGTCCGCCAATATGGCGTCTTTTGACTCGGGGCTCTGATTAGCACGCGCTAGTACATCATCGTACTTGAGTGCTTCAGGAGCTCGACGTGATTTCCACATGTCTTCTACAGACCGCAGGCGTTCGATATCTGAATTAAACACTTTGTCGAACAGCATTTTCGGGAATTCGGGTGTTCCTATTGCGTTTCTGATCTTCTTCAAGGCCTCTGATTCTTTCCTTAATTCCTCGATTTCTTGGACTAGTAGCCTTTATTTAGCATGTAATCTCACGTTGCAGCATGGAAAATTGAGGTCTTACCGTTGTCCGCATCCGCCGAGTGATCAAAAGCCGATTCGTCCTCACTAACGCCAAATATCTCGCTGCGCAATGTTAGAAGAAAGGAAGAGAAATGGGCATCAGACATGAGAAGACGTCTCTTACTTCAGCAAATAGCTTTTGCCCCAAACTATGCAGTGAATTGGTTGGCTTGGCGTGCTTCGAATAGTACAGACGGGAAAAGACTTGGGCGTCTCTTTGGGAGTGCAGTCATAGCAAGCAGTAACGCCTTTTTTGATGACCTGGACCTGTCCATTGAAACCAGTCGTTCCGCTCTCGATGAGGGGAACGTCTGCCGCCAAGCACATCTTGTTCACATGCCGTCTAGCGTCGAGGTTGTCAAGGGCGTTGAAAACGATCTTGAAATCACGGAACCAGGGAACGCTGAACTCGGAGTCTTTGATGTTGGCGTGATGCGCAACAATCTTGACGTTCGGATTGAACCTTTGTGCAGCCTCCTTGGCAACCTGCCCCATCAATTAGCATTGCGAAAGCCGATGAATTTTTGGCGCAACCTCGGCATCCAACGCACCAGTGATTTTGACTTTTTGATATGTTCATGTCGGAAGAGGAATTGTCGGTTGAGGTTGGATAGATCGATCGTGTCGAGGTCGACAATGTGAATCTCGCCGAAGCCGTTAAGCACTAGGTTTTTCAGAAGCTCGCATCCGATGCCTCCAGCGCCCACCATAAGCACCCGCGCCTGCGATTAAAGTCAGTCAGTATCCCAAAACTGATTCCGCAGAGAAAAAACAAGCAGAGAAATGTCAACTAGATCGTAAAAAACAGGGGGAAAGGCTAGGTGAAAATTGAGCTGATCGCTAAGGTAGATCGGAGCACGGTTTGAGCTCCCAGGGCAAAACCTTGTCATCGACGTACATGCTTAACCGAGGAATTCAGAGATGCGCCGAGCGACTGATGGTTAAATCTATCGCGTGTAGCCATTGCATTTCGCTGAAGAGGTGCAGGATGCGACGCGACAACTCGCTGAGGTCGCTGAGGCTCTTGGGTAGCGGTAACAGCAGTAGCAGCAGCGGTAGCAGCAGTTGGCGTGCCATCGCCAGCCGCATCCACGGGAACCTCTCTGGAAGCCTCCATCGCCGCCATCACGAAGGTACGAACGTTGCTAACAGCGGGTAATGGCGATGAAGAGAGTTCGGTGGTCGAATTCGGCGATGAAATTCGACGATGGTCGGTTGCGAGTGGGAAGAGAGTGGCGTCAGATTGATTGCGCCAAACCCGTCGCTTTCCAGCTGTTGGTCTGGCGATGCTCGGCGCAGGCAGCTGCAGGCGTTGAAGTACAGCGTACGAGGCAGTCAAAAAGCCGAGTTGCGACCAATTGGATGAGGTCAGAGGGCCCGGGGAAATATACCCGAGGCGTCCGTGCGCTCAGCGTCAATTGATTGGTTGCGCTAAGATAAGAGTTGGCGGGAAGAAGTGACTCGAGACAAGGCTGTGCCTGGACGGAACTTTTTTTTCCGACGTACTCGATTGTTTGTTATGTAGAACGTAAGCCTTGATAAGAATAATAATCCGGCAGGAGGGCAAAACGGTTATTAAATCTCAAGTTTGATTCAGCTTTGCAGTAGACACCTGTCAAGGCTATAGGCAATTTCCATTGCTCAATAGACTTGAGCCGTAAGCCCTGATTAGGCCTTAAACACCAGTCCTCCACTCGGCGGGGTGCTATTCACAGCGGCACCCTCACAATCATTCAGCATTCCCAGTTAACGAGACCTGGACCAAACTTAACTGCATTATTTCCAACCCATAAAAAAAAATCTTCTGCACTCACTTTTTTCTTCTCTTTCTTCCTCAAAATGTCTGATGACGAGGTAGATCTCGAACTTCTCGCTCTTCTTCGGCAGCACCTCCAAGGCGTCTCCATCAAAGACGAAGAGCCTGAAACGAGCGTCCTGGCCGACGCCGAGTATGTCTACAACAATGGGATTGACGTAGCCATCGACATGCGCTCAACAAAGAGTGCCGCGGAGACTATCTATGCGCAAATGCAGGAGAAGAGCTATTCCACCTCTACCTGGTCATCGCACGAGCTGCACCCCAAGGCCAAGGATGAAGCCACGGCCGCATTCATCTTCACCATGGACCTGCTCAACTTTTCGTTTTGGTCTGAGCTTCCTGATGATGAGAGGTTCGCTATTGAGTATAAGGGGAAGAGATGGACGGGGTACTGGAGTCTTGTGGCGGCGATACAGAGAGCCCTTGAGGAAGGTCAGCAGTTGCCTTTTACACTGCGAAAAATATGATCGCTATCTGACACTGTTGCATTTTAGATATCCCCATTACTGATCCTCACTACTGGCAGAGTGAGGATGAGTGCAACTTGGAGTCTCTGAGACATGTCTTTAGGTCATGTACAGAGGAAGAAATGCCTCTGCTTCAAGAGCGACTTGACTGCCTCCGAGAAAGCGGCAACGTGCTTTACAACGTAGGGCTTATTTCATCCCTCTGTAATTAACATGTACTTCATACTAACTAAAGAACCAAAGAAATACAACTGCTCCGTCGTCAGTCTCATTTCCGCAGCCAACGGCTCTGCGGCCCAGCTAGTCAACCTACTTGCCAGAGACTTTGACTGCTTCAGAGACGAGCACCCATTCGATGGTAGGCGAAACCCTATCCGCATCATGAAACGTGCTCAGATCTTCGTTGCGGACATATGGGCTTGTTTTGAGGGCAAGTCATACGGTGAATTCCGTGACATTGACAAGATCACCATGTTTGCCGATTATCGTGTGCCGCAGATTCTCTCTACCCTCGGCGCATTGTACATCGGCCCGCAGATTGATGCGGCGATTCGTGATAAGAAGCTTATTGAAAGTGGGAGCCGGTGGGAAGTACAGTTGAGAGGTAAGAGTCGCATTATTCAAATTATTCATGAGATTTCGTCTGTTAACAAGTTGAAACAGCTTGCAGTATTTGGTGTGTTGAATTGATACGGAGAGAGATCCAGAAAGCGCACCCGGATACCCATGTTAATGCTATTTTGATCGACTTTTTCCTTTACGATACAATGAAGGAGATGGAAGCAGCGGGGAAAGAGACTATTCCTCACCACCGAACACGAAGCATCTGGTATTAATGCTGCACCTGGGCTTGGGGTAGGCGTTAATCAACAGCACATAACACATACCATGAACGAAACCGACCAAAGCATACCAAATTATAGAATTAAAGCTCACAATATCTGTGCACATCTGCAAAGATAACACACCATTCGATCCTCATACCCGTCATAACTCAATAAACATAAAATAAATAAAGCACCACCTCTTGCACCCAACGCCACGACCTACCACTCAACACCTGAAAGGTTAGCCATTACCCATGCTTTCGTCTTATGTAAACAAAGCCGTAGCGTTCATTATCCGATCCATATGCGCAGTCTCTATTTCATCGTTCTCCTTGTTCTCCTCCTTTACGAGAACCGCCAAGACTTCAATGGGAGGATTCAGACCCAGTCGCTCAGCCCGCTGCCATCGCTTGAAGCGAGTCGTTCCAATACAGGGCTTCAAAAGATGACGTCAATATATATCCAATCCAAACACGATGCAACACTAAATCAGTGATGAGAGACTGATAAACTTACGCCATATTGTGAGCTCACGTCAAAGTATCTCAGCACTTTCTCTCCCAAGTCCAGATCTTCTTGGTGTACTCGAGGCGCCTTGCGCTGTTTCTCAATCGCTTTCCAGTACGATTTGATCTGAGTATCCGTGATCTTCTCTGCCTTGAGCTCTGCCTCCGATTTTTCTGGAACTTGCTCAATAACTGGTTCTACTTCCTCCTCCTGCTCCAACTCCGGCTCCTCAAGAACATTTCGCTCTTCTGCGACGACATCAACAGTTTCTTCTTCTTCTTCCTTAGCTACTTCGTCTTTTGATGCTGGTCTCTCAGGAATGGTGGTTCTAGCAATCGTTGGAGTATCCACCACTGCCTTCTTCAGATCCTTAGGCACGGCCTTGGTAACTTTGCCCGAGAAGCTGATTGTTGACTGTCCCTTTGCAGGGCCAGGGCGACCCCGAGCGCTGGCCGCCGATCTTCTTGTGGTAGGCATTGCTCGAAAAAGGTACCCTGTACGAAGTAGTGCTATCGTATATTGAGTGCTTTGGTATTACGCGGCAATGATTCCGTCAATGCACAAGACGTTTGGTTTGTATGAATCAATGCTTTTGTTGTATGTATACACAGTCAAAATTAGCCATAAATGAGATGCAGGAACACACGTACATCATGTGGAGTTCCTTGCTTGTCTGCCTGCTGAAAGGTGGAGGTCGAAGAGGGATATGATGCTAAAGTGGCGCTAAAATTTGGCGGGGCAACGCGAGACTGGAACGACGTCACGTGGCAATGATGATGTCTTAATATGGGAGCTTTGTTTGCAGCTTTGGTATTCATCACGTGCTATAGTTCATGATAGAGCATGCGTTGAAGCACATGCTGTGAGGTAGGTAGGTATCTTTCTAAATCATGTACTACCGGGAATAATCTCAACTTCCCGTCGCCTCTCTGTAGAATGAAATGCTCCTATTCGCGCCAGCGGTGCAGAACATCTCGCTCCGCCCGGTCTTGGGCAGCCACCGGACGGCCCATAACGCCTTGTCTGTCTCACTATGCGTTGCAACACAAAGGCTGCGCTCGATTGACCACACTTTCACTTTACCATCCATAGAGCCACTAAGGAGATATTCTCCAGTATCACTCCAGTCTAGTGACGTGATCCATGATGAATGTCCTGTAAGGTTGCCGACATGTTCACCGTGCTTTGTATCGTAAATGGCGATGATGCCAGCATCGCCTGCTGCGGCCACCCGAGTACCAGCAGGCGATATAGCTACTGCTCGGACAGGCTTGGCAAGACCTGTAGCTCCATGTTAGAGGTCAAGGTTCAAGAAGCTAGAAGAAGACAAAAGGTAAAGGTGTAACCTACCAGACAGGGAATACAGGATCCTTCCCGTGTCATTGTTGAACACGTAGACGGAGCCATTCTGGTGTCCGCTTGCCGTGAATTTCCCATCTCTACTGAGGTCCACACACATTCCAAAGCTGCCCGAACCTGCGCTGCCCGTCTCGTATTCTCGAATCTTGGCTCTGCTCCGCTCCGCAACATCCCACACGTTGATCCTGCCATCGTTGGTGGTGCCTGCTAGATAGCCTCCATCCTCGCTGAGAGCAATCGCCCACACTTCGCCTGGCTTGACTGATGGGCCCGTGACTTCACCACCGTCGCTCCAATCGCCAGTCTCTTTGTTATACTCCCATATCTTGACTTCACCTCCGAAACCAGCGCTGGCGGCGTAGAGGCCGTTGCGCGATGTGCAGATGTGATGGCAGCCTAGTTTGTGGGCATTAGAGAGGGACTGCCTCAAGGGAAATGAAGGGTCAGTAGTGTCGTGAACGTGAAGCGTTGAAGAGCCACTCGCTGAGAGCAGTGTCTTTGATGTTGCTGCTAGTGAGAATATGTCTGTGATGTGGGCTACAAGCGATCTCTCATCAGCTACCTGACGCTCGGCGAGTGAAATGATGAAAACAAACCGTCATCCACCGTGTGGGTGGTCAAATATTGCTTGGACTATATAGTCGGATAAGTGAGCTTTTATGAAATTGTCATAGGATTTGATGAGGCTCTTACCATCGTTGGCTGTCTACAATGCTGCTGTTGCTTGGTGGTTGTTTTTCACAGGTTGTGGTAGAAGCTTGGGGCCTTGTGAGTTGGTGGGGTTGATAGGTAGGCCGCTACAGCATCAAACGTCAGATATAAGAGTGGGATAAACAAATAGCGACTCATGGTTTTCTTCCATTCATTTCATGCCAATTAACTGCAATTGATTAAAATATAGTATTAAAACTAGGCATATCTTTTTTAATTTTATAAAAAAGGAGATAGTTTGCCTACACATTTTATGCTACACCCTGCCACATATAATTTTGGTAAGTACGGTACAAGCCAAACGTAGTTCATATGTTGTAATTTTTTATTTATTTGTTTGGAGTATCGTTTTTCTACCATCCTGTCCTCTATCCTGATTCTCATACTAGTACATAATGAAACAAAGCCTTGGCTGAGGCAAACGCCAACTGGTATGCTTGATCTGGCCGAGGTTGTGATATACAGGCCTTTCTTGATATAGGTGTGAGATGGAATCCAGCCGTCTATCGACCTACGCTCTTAAAATGGTTTGTTTGCGGGATAATCTTGACGCCATATATTCTTCATTTCTAGATGAAAACAAGGAGTCAGTATCGCATCAAAAGGAAGACATGTATCCGCAGTCATACCTTCAAGACAAGTCTGGCATAGCCTATGCGTTCTCTTGACCTCTCCACAGCCGGGACACTTGCACAGATGGTTGACATCTTTCAGAGCCTTTCCAGCCATCTGTCTAGATCTCTTTTTCGAGTGAGAGACCTTGTTCTTGGGTACTGCCCGCAGGACTGATTCCCAAATGTCGCCTAGCAGCCCGGGGATGTTGATGGTGACGCCGGGAATGGCGATTGATAGCGAAGGAAGGAATTTGAGGGTATATGGCGTGGTGTAGAATGTCGCCCAGCGGGAAACGGAGAGGGAGAGGGGGGATAGTCGAGGGAGGAAAGCGGTGGCAACGGCAGCCATTGTGATGTTTTGTTCTTGTATTCTATATCGTTGCGTGGTGGTGCGGCTGGCGCAAAAAGCAGCTCGATTGTGCGCACAGAGAACCAGGTTTCGATTCCCCAATGCGATGCACCCTGTAGGTAAATATTTCGACCGAAAAGTCTAGAAAATCTAGAGGTTGCTGCCGTAGATTCGATTCGTCGTCTTGTCTCTTTAGTGGTTCGATGCGAGATTCGATTTATGGTGGCTCAATTGTCATGCACCTCATCAAGAAAATCGATCATCAAAATCTTGCCTCTAGCACCACATTCCGCCTAGCACGAAGTAAGGTACCTCGAGGTTCTCAAGTACTTACCTAAGTACCCAAGTACCCAAGTACCGCCACGAAATGCGGCTTCTCGCAGTGCCAGGTTAGCTGCCTAAACGGACCAATCACGGGCCACAACATCACGGACAGGTCTGCAGCCAATTAACAGCTCTCAATGCATGCTACCCCTGGCACCTTCTTTCCCCCCCTTTCTCGTGTCCCTGGCCTGCTCCTGCCCCTACGCCGAAATTATTACTTGCACTACCTGGCAAAGCAAGAACACGCCAACTGGCCCAGTAAGGAGCCACCGCCAGCCCAAAAAGTTCCCCTTCTCCAGGATCGCTGCCAGTGTCTCTCACAAACCTCCAATTCCACCATCAGGATTCCGCTTTCTGAATTGCCGGCCCTCGCGTCTGCTGCCTTTCATCATTCACGCGTTTTCGCTCACGCTCACGCTCTTTCTTGGAATAGGGAAGAATCTCTTTGTCCTTACTCCTTAGCAGCATCCATCTCCTTCATTCGTTTCTCTCAAACTCTCATAATCAGTCAAAATGGCGACTCCATCCACCATCACGCCCAGCAGCCATGTCGGTTTCGACAGCATCACGTCGCAGATTGAGCGCAAGCTGTTGAAGCGCGGATTCCAGTTCAACGTTATTTGCGTTGGTAAGTGGGCGCGCGTGCTGCTGAGACAGGCGTCTTAGGGTTGGCCAACCCATGGGCCGATTGGAAACTAACTGGACTGACAGGCCAGACCGGCTTGGGCAAGTCGACGCTCATCAACACCATCTTCGCCTCGCACCTCATCGACTCAAAGGGTCGTCTGCAGCCTGACGAGCCCATCCGCTCTACCACCGAGATTCAGGGGGTCTCTCACCTCATTGAGGAGAATGGTGTCCGTTTGAGGCTCAACATTGTCGACACCCCCGGCTATGGCGACCTCGTCAACAACGACCGCTGTTGGGATCCCATCGTCAAGTACATTAAGGACCAGCACTCCGCGTACCTGCGAAAGGAGCTTACCGCTCAGCGAGAGCGTTACATTCCCGACACGCGCATCCACGCCTGCCTGTTCTTCATCCAGCCTTCTGGTCACTCCCTCAAGCCTATTGATATTGTCGTCTTGAAGAAGCTGTCCGATGTTGTCAATGTTGTGCCTGTCATTGCCAAGGCGGACACCTTGACTGTTGAGGAGCGGTTGGAATTCAAGGAGCGTATCAAGGCCGAGTTTGCCTTCCACAACCTCAAGATGTTCCCGTACGATAACGAGGAGTTTGACGACGAGGAGCGAGCTTTGAACCAGCAGATCAAGGTATGCACATAGTACACTATCATTATCGCCCAGAGAGCTTTGACTAACGTAGTTGTTTCTTTGCAGAGCTTGGTTCCCTTTGCCGTTGTTGGTTCTGAGAAGAGCATCATTGTCAATGGCAAGCAAGTCCGCGGTCGCCAGAACCGCTGGGGAGTTATCAACGTCGAGGATGAGAACCACTGCGAATTCGTCTACCTGCGAAACTTCCTGCTCCGAACCCATCTCCAGGACCTTATCGAGACCACCTCCCAGATCCACTACGAGACATTCCGTGCCAAGCAGCTGCTTGCACTGAAGGAGAGCAGCGCACACGGTGGCGGTGCCGCCAGCAGACCGATCAGCCCTGCTGCTGATCGTGAGATGAGCCGGGGCTCTCAGCGAATGGGCATCAATGGATACTAAATTTTCGCTTGTGTTTGATGTTCGACTGGTA
Organism: Trichoderma polysporum; assembly: GCA_030278935.1. Lineage (NCBI taxonomy): Eukaryota > Fungi > Ascomycota > Sordariomycetes > Hypocreales > Hypocreaceae > Trichoderma > Trichoderma polysporum. The sequence continues at coordinate 27,507 of JARFTM010000146.1, read as the reverse complement.
GGAGAGTGATGGCGTTCCCTAGGCGGTACGGTGACCGGCCAGTCTTACGATATTCTCACCGTGGGTGGTGTTATGCGCGGTTAAAAAGCAGTGTATTTTCTTTTTGGAGACGTGTGAATCGGTTTTCTCTGCACCACAATCCGGCTCAACAATTGCTTTATCCTTGTTTCGCAAACGCATGAGAGGCGAAAGCTGTGAGAGACGGCATGCCATTAAAGAAAAGGACTGGGCGCGCTTACCAACCACGCGATATTTATACGGGCGGCATGCACTCTAGCCATTGTGAACTGCTCAGTGGTCCGACGCACCTCGCTTACGGTCCTTTTATACGCATTTTATTTTATTTTTTAGTAGTATCATCGGAGCCTTCCTTGACCATTTTCTTACGTTTTAATCAGATCCCCATACCTGTACTTCCAATATACCTACAGTTAGTTGAGTCGTTTAGGAAGAGAGTGGCAGAATGGAGAGATAGAGGGGGAGAGAGAGAGAGAGAGAGAGTATGATATGTTGATTAATTTTGCATTTGTCTCCTACTTTTATATTTCCAAGATTGCCTCTATTTTGTGAATCAATTGGTGATCCATGCGTCTTTTAGTTGTACAAAAAGCAGTAGGAATGTTGTTAAACGTAGGTGTGTGATACTCGTTTATCTATAAAATATGGGGGGAAAGGACTTTTGGTGGGTATTTGCGCTGAAATCGGGTCGCAATTCTATTTTTACTCTTGAGGCTTGTAAACAAACTCTTCAAACTTCTTGTAGGACTCCTCTAGGTTATCGTTAACAATGATGATGTCATGAACGCCGGGCGTCTTTGAAAACTCGAGCTCCTTTTGGGCCTGAGACAGTCTCTCCTGGATGCTCTGCTCTGTTTCGGTGCCTCGTCCCCGCAGGCGCTGCTCCAGGGTCTCAATGGACGGCGGGGAAACGAAGACGTAGCGGGCTGAGATGCCAGAGTTTTTGATTTGCTTGACGCCCTGTTTTTTTGAGTATCATTAGCTTCCAATGGCTTCATTGACAGACATGTTTTTCTTTCTTGTCTTGGTGGCATTATGCGGTGACGTTACCTCCATCTCAATGTCCAGCAGGACGACTTTGCCTTTCTTGGTTTGCTCCTCGATGGTCATCTTGCTGGTGCCGTAACGATTGCGTCCATACTTGGCGTGCTCGACGAAGCCATCCTTGGCGATGAGGTCCTCGAAGTCCTCCGTAGCCACGAAGTGGTAGTGGACGCCATGCTCTTCGCCTGGGCGAGGGCCGCGGGTGGTGTGTGAGACGGAAAGGGCGAAGGTATCTGGGTGACGATCGAAGAGCAGGCCGTAGAGGGTTCCCTTGCCGACGCCGGAGGGACCCGAGACGACGATGGGGCGGCTGTCAGGAGGAGCTGTTGGACGAAGAGGAAGAGGAGGAGGAAGAGTCAGCCTTTTTGGAGGAGTGTTCTATGGGTTATTGGAGGGGAAGGCTTACGGGTGGCCATTGTGCTTAGAGGTCGGATTATGGAGGACCGGAAGATTGAGTGACGGTAGGATGATATGGCTAAGAGACGGGGAGGCATATGAGAGTCGCGGTGATAGATCTAGAGAGATCGCGGGATCTGGACTATCAACTTCGTGTCCCACTAATAACTACTCCGTACCTCACCGTACTCCGTACTCTAACAAAAATTGGACGCTGCGGGAGGGGTGGCAGAAAAAGGGCCCGAAAACCAAAAAAGGGTAGGCGGTGGACGCACTGAATAACGGACCAATCAAACGCGGGGCTGGGTGGCATTAATTACCCTGCAGAGCAAATGGACTGCTGAGATATGAAGCCACCCCATCTTACTGCTTTGGTCATTTGACGCCAACCCCTAAATTGGACAAAGGACAAAGGACAAAGGACAGGGGATGGGGTGGGATGCTCATTTTAATTTTTTCCCCTGCACTGTACTCCGTAAAAGCGAGATTCCGGGGAGGCTCGAGCATGGGAAACGGGGGGACGTCGAGCCAAAATTCTCCCAGGACCCTCAAGAAGCTGTCCACATGTCTGCCACTCTATTATGAGACAGAGGCTTCGCCCCCCCGTGCCAAGCAGGCGGGTTAATTAATACACGTATAATACTCTTGTCGTGCGGTTCGATTAAGGTTCCAATGAGGTCATCATTAGGAGGCTGTGCATCTACTTTATAGCGAGAACAACAAAAGAAAGAAAATGAAAAAAAAAAAGCTTCTTTTCTTGCTCTCCGTTTCTGGACACCTGGAGCCCCTGATATGATACGAGCAGCGATCCAAACTTGGCGCGAAGCTAGCAATAAGCCAAGCTCAACGGGCCCAACCAACCAGCATATACTTGTACAGTACGGAGTACACAGAAAACTCCGGACCTGAGTCGACAGCGTTGTATGTACCAGCTGCCCGCCGGTGTCACCAAATGTTCTGCTGCAGAAGGGCATAATACGGGACTTCCTCGTTGCTATTAGTGGGCACGTTTGCCGAGAGAGCGCGGGCACATGTGCCTGAGTTGGGGCTGGTTGGCTTTGCGACGCCGCATCTGGGTCGTTTATACGAACTCTGAGCTGGAAGTACCTGCTCTAACGGGGAAATTATTGGCCTCCTAGTTCCGTTCGTTCGGTGTGAGCGGGCTGGGCCTTGGGCGGACACGAGAGGGAGGGAGATTCTACTGTATTAGATCCATTTTCGGATGCACCTTGTTCGCTACGAAGTAGGCTACTTGGTCCAGTGTTACGAAGTACTAGGAATAGGTAGGGCAGTACCCAACGAGGTGGTATCTACTCCGTACGAAGTAGGTAGTAGGTGGTAGCTTGGACGGGTATACGGAACTGGGAGTACGAAGTACATGGACGGGGCGAGATGAGAGAGAACACACAGAGTGAGAGAGAGGCCATGTCCAGCCATGTCCAGCCCCAGCCAAGCCGCCTGAGTAATGCAAATGGCCAGGCCATGGCATGTGGTGGCCAGCCAAGAGACCACGAACGGTGAGAGAATATTAGCACTCGGCAGTCTCGTATCACACTCTCTAGCGAGGGAATGCCGCGCTCGCTCTCGAAAGTAGTGCCCTCCAATCAAATGCTACAAAAATCTAGTGCTCAACACTGTAATACTAGTCGTCTCAAGTAATGTTTAGCTGCAGCAGCAGTGAATCAAGCACTATGGAGACGGGATCTTCTAGCTGAGACTGGAAGCATCAATGCCCTGAAGCTCCCTCTTTCACTCACACGCGCCGCCACCTCCACTAACTCGTCGGATCTGCAGCGCCCAAATCAAACGTTCCAGCGGGGCCCCGCCCGTTCCTGGCCTACCGCACTAGCGCTGCGACATGGTGCCATCAGGCGCGCCATTCGCTGCCCTCCAGAAGGGCCCTGAAGAGGTCCTGTGAGCGCTACTAATCCTACCTAGTAGGTACTGTAGGTACCTGCAAACCTCCCCCTAGCCCAGCGCCCAGTCCCTTCTCGGCCGCGCAGAGCGTCGTTTCGTATTGCAATTGGCGGGCAGTTGGCGGGCTTTTTGCGAACAGGGTCCATGCTCCGAAACTACTTGTACTACTAGCCACCCTCCCGCCATCACATTCCCCTTCAAGCTTCCAACGACACGTTCGCGCTCTTTTTGAACAACTCGCTCTTTTTTTTTTCAGCTTCGCTCGTAGAACGCATCTCGAGCTTGGGAAGTGCTTTTTTTGGGCTTCCAGTCACTCTTTTCAAGAAATTATTGCAGAAACCCTCGAGCCGCTGTTCCTACACTCCTTTTGGTTCACGCGTGTCTTCTGATCGTCACCACTGATTTCGCATCATCACTCATTTTCGCCATTTGCCCTTTTTTGGAGCTGCTAATAGACTAAACAAAGCTTTGCTACATTGCTTCTTGTTGATCTTTTATTCGTTTCATTTTTGAGAATTACTAGTATTCATCAACAATCCGACATTAATCATGCTTGTGAGTGGTCCCCCCTGTATTTGGACATCATGAGAGCCTCATTTCGTGTTGCGCATAATCACTCTCGATCGGTGCTATACGCCTCATTTGATCTGTCTCCTGCATATCTACATTTGAATTCCTCTTTCGAACCGCCGCTAACTCAATCTACTTTAGATGCGAACTGCGCTTGTGGCCCTCGCCGCCACTGTTGTGGGAGCTGTCAAGCCTCTCACAATCGAGGGAACCGACTTTGTCGACGCCGACGGCAACAAGTTCTTTCTTGTTGGTGTGGCGTACCAGCCCGGCGGTAGTGCGGGATACGACCCCAAGGCAGGCAAGGATCCTCTCAGCGATGCTGATACTTGCTTGCGTGATGCGGCGCTTCTCCAGGTTATGGGTGTCAACGCCATTCGCGTGTACAATCTCGACCCCAACCTGAACCACGATGAGTGTGCCAGTATCTTCAATGCTGTAAGTTGCTCTGTGTTTCTAGATATCTTTCCTCCAATGGCTTCTATCGCTATTCCTCTGCCTATGTGTTTCGTATATAGCAGTCGCTAACTACCCCTCGCCTAGGCTGGCATGTACATGATCCTGGACGTCAACTCTCCTCTGGTCGGCGAGTCCATCACCTCATTCGAGCCTTGGACCAGTTACTACGAGGCTTATTCCAACCGCACCTTTGCGATTGCCGAGGCCTTCGGCAACTACCCCAACACCTTGCTCTTCTTCTCCGGAAACGAGGTCATCAACGACGTCTCCACCGCCCAGTTCGTTCCCCCTTACCTGCGCGCCGTCACCCGTGACCTGAAGAACTACATCAAGAAGAACATCAAGCGCCAGATCCCCGTTGGCTACTCTGCCGCTGATGTTCGTGACGTTCTGTGGGATACCTGGAACTACCTGCAATGTTCCGAGCCAGGTGATGACGACAACATGAGCCGCGCCGATGTCTTCGCCCTCAACTCGTACAGCTGGTGCGGCCCCGATGCCACCTACCAAAGCTCATCCTACGATGTCTTGACCGACAACTTCCAGAACACTTCCGTCCCTGTCTTCTTCAGCGAGTACGGCTGCAACACCCCCATGCCCCGCTACTGGAACGAGACCCAGGCCATCTACGGCTCCGACATGACCCACGTCTTCTCCGGCGGTATCGTTTACGAGTACACCGAGGAGGAAAACAACTACGGCCTGGTCAACGTCTCCGGCGACAACCTGCAGATCCTCGGAGACTACAACCGTCTCAAGGCCCAACTCGCCAAGATCAACTGGAAGAACATCCAGACGCAAAAGGCGAGCAGCAAAGCCCCGGCTCCTCCCAAGTGCACGTCCAGTCTTATCCAGGAGAAGGGTTTCGACAGCAACTTCACACTGCCCGTCCCTCCCCCCGGAGTCCAGAACCTCATCAACAAGGGCATCAGCCCCAAGCCCAGCGGCGCGATCGTCAAGATTTCTAACTACAACGTCAAGCTCAACGTCGTGGATGCCGATGGCAACGCGATGACCGGCCTCAAGGTTGTTCCCCTCGACGATGACGAGTCTAACTGGAGCGGCAAGAACTCGGCCGACACCGGCTCTGCCAACACCACCACCTCTGCGTCCAAGCCTACTACCAGCGGCTCCAGCGATTCTAACAAGAGCGGTAGCAAGGATGACAGCGCCGCTGCTTGGGTGCGCCCTGCTGCGTGGGCCTTGGCCCTGCCATTGGTAGCCATGTTCTTTGTTTAATGGAATGTGGAGAGGTGACGCTGCCATGGCTCAATCTTCAGTAACTATGTTCAGGGGTGATACAGAAGAAAATTAATGAAGTTGCTTTAATGTAAATATATGTCTTTCTCATTCTGCTTTGGACCTTTAGATATCCCATTTAGCTCGGCCATGATGATGATTGTCTTCTTTCTCTTTCTTTCTCAAGTAAGACTGTTTTGTTCTAAAAATAAATAAAAATACATCCAAAGCGTTTTGAAGTTTAGCAATAACTCATGGCCCCAAACTCCCAATGATGGAATTCCTGCAGTGGTCTAGCGCGTGGGGGACCAGCCCCAGGATCCGTGTTAGACGGTAGGTAAGTAGTAGTAGATATTTTCCTTTTTTTTTATTGCTGCTTTGCTTTCTTGATTTTCTAAATTTTTGTTGTCTTTTTTCCACTTTCGTCGTCTTTCCGCGGCAGCTTATACTTTATGTTGAGGAGCCATATCTGGCACTGCGATTCTTATCCTGCGAGTCCCTCTTTGGTGGCTGGTCAATGTCCTTAGTCTTGTCCAGACTGGTAGTGCACGAAGGGTTGGTCTCGCAGGGGAGACAGTAGTCGTGGGTGCCAAAATCGGCAGCCTTGCAGCACCCAGAGCAGCAGTAATCGACAGGAGGCGACGGTTCGATTAGGCGAGCCATTCTTTTTTCTTACACCGAGGTTATGCAAGATGAGCGATAAGATGGTTATATTGCCTCCTTGTTGGTCGGGTTATCACCTACCCCTTAAGGAATCTGGTTAATAACAATAGGCAAAGCGCAAGAAGATATGTGGATAGGTTCTAGAAGCAATTGCTCAATAGGATGACGGGCAATTGAATAAAAGGGCACATGATCCCAAATACCCATGTAAAAACGAGGACGAAACTGAGGGAATCCACACACCTTTTGATGCACCGGCAGTGGATTATGTACCCACGTGCCAGCTCAGCCAGGTGGAACAAAAATCGAGGTTGCTGGAACTTATTGTGCGATCTTGCGCTCTCTCTCGAATTTGTCGTTTTCCTCGGGATTTCCCTTTTGACTTCTGACGGAGAGTCACTGGGATCAAGTAGCACAACGGCGTGGCGGCTTATATAATTGCAGGCAATGACGTGCGTTTGGCAGGTTCGCAGCGAGCGAGAGTGGGGGTGGGGGTTAGAGTTTGTATCTGACGCAGATCAATGTCTTTGTTTCGTCGTCTCCGAAAGGATCAAGAGGGAGAGAGAGGCCGACAGTTGACGGGAGACGAATATTTAAAGAGCGAGAAAATAAAATAATGGGTTGTGCGGAGCAAGATATTTCCCCTCCCCTGGATCTGAATATTGCACGTTTCGGGGTGTCGTTTAATAAAGGTATGGCTGGAAGGTGGTGTGGGCGCGCTCTGCCATGTAAGTGCGGGTTTGGTTGGCGCTTGTTGTATGGGGCACGTCAAAAGTAAGAGTCAGAGAGAGAGAGAGAGAGACCCAGATGAGGTTACGGGAGAAGACGGAGAAGCTAGACGACTGCCGGCCAGTTTTATATACAGGCACTAGGCAGTTGCTTTATGATCCGAGACTGACGCCATCGTGGGCAGAATCCCATACAGAGTCCCTGTTAGCTGCCAGGTTACCTCATCCGGCCAAGGGAAGGCAGCAATGGGGATTGGAGACGAGAAGAGGGGAAACAAGAGGAAAGAGCCGCCGTGGCTTAGGAAAGTTGGAGAAGCTGCCGCGGCTGCAACTGTCACACATCCAGATTCGGCACAATAGGATGGGCAGGCACGAGGTTGGCAGGAGTGCTGGGGAAGATAACGGATGAGCAACAGCAACCCTGTCCTTGGGGTATCACCCTGCGGTGCTTGCTGCTGCTGCGACTGCTATTGAAGGGGAGGGAAAGGAATGGAAGGAAGACCTGCCGCAGCCGCACTTTTCAAGTTCATTGACTTATCACATCAGGTGCTACGTCACGCGCTCAGCTGGGCAGGCGGGTTTTGTCGCTGTAACCTGACAAGAAGCATCATCAGATGCGTTAGAGGAAGCAAGCACGGACTGGCAGAGTCTCACTGCATTTGAATCCATCACCTTATGCGCCCGACAGCTCAGATCATGAGGGACTACGGACATCGGCCTGGTCATGGAAAAGAGGGCCTCCCAGATGTCGCACAGCAGACCTGGGCGGTAAGTCACAGCGATGCTAGGCAGTTCAGCCAGCTCTGCAGCATCCATCCATCCTCTACCCTGCCTCCCCGGTTTCACCTGTCTCGGTGTCATTCCTCTCCGCTCTAACCCTAAGCCTTTGTAAGCAGTGCCGCCAGCCGGCCTATCTTGTCTCTCATTTATAATCCATGCATCGGTCCGGAATCCCAGCGCGTGAGCTGACTTACATCACATCACCATCACCAGAGGGATTGAGCAGATGCGGCTAACCTACCAAAGACCGGAAGCATATGTGATGCGGTCAATGAGGAGAAAGTGAGGCAGAGATACAAACAGAGAGAGTGAGAGAGGGGTAGGTGGACAGCTGAGATAGGCAATTCTGCTTGTCCAGGTTTGTGCTGAACCGACTGAGGTGGTTCCCCCCTATTGCTGCCTATCACAACGAATCGCTTTCTGCGCAGGCCGACGGCTCCGAAGACGGGAACAAACTAGATGAGGAAAAAGATGAAAGTGATGGTTCCTCCGGGGCCACTTGAAAGCAAAGCTTGCGTGAAAAAAAAAAAAAAAAAACTACTCGTACAGCTTCGACTTGGGCCCGCCACGTGGCATGTGGCTCAGAATACTACCGGATTCTCTCTCGCGCAGAGTATATGCCCAGGTACTCTAGTACTCTGCACATCCTGAAACACAGAGCGACATCTGGGGATGAAATCGGAGGAAAACGAGCAAATCGCCACGCATAATTGCTCCTCAGGTCAATCAACTCCGTCCATATCGTATCCACAATGGAACTGCTCCGCAGATGTACTAGGCACGATTCAGGCAGGCATCGCGTCTAAAGGCACGAACTACGGGGTCTACACCTATCATCTAAAGTATGCCTAGGTATAGTAGTAGGTAGTGCCTTGGTCTACTGTACAATGGCACTTTTGTCATTTGATCCTGTATGCACTTCTCGTATAACCTACATTAGTGTATGCTACCGTCTCTTGGCTTTACGTCATTTGGATGGATGGCAGAGACCTGACAACTGCATCGGCTAAACGGCATGGAGATGTCAAATTGAATTTGTATTATCATGTTTGTGTCGTTTGTGTCGTCTCCTACAGAGGTACCCCAGACATCCACTTTCCCTTTACCCAGCCTTTTGCTTCCTTCGACACTTTTTTTCCTCTGCGAAAGTCTTCCCAAGGCTATAAAAAAATAAAATAAGCTTTACCCCACCATCCCGTCTAGATTGCAAAATACAAGAACGCAACAATATTAACTTGAGCTGGTAAAAGTAGCTATATCGTTGTCCGTAATACGACCTCCTTTGGTCTCATGTTATACCCCTCCCTCGTTTAAGCCTTGAACTCCTCGACATTGCTGCTCTCCCACTTGCCTGGAATGAGAGCCAAGGGCACGATACCTGAGACGTGCATCTCAGGGCCGAAGATCTTGGCGTTGAGGCCAAGCTCAAGGGTGGCAGACTTCATGTTCTTGAGACCCTCCTGGTAGTTGGGGCCAGCACGACGCACCCAGATCTGCACGTTGTGCTCGATCAGCTGGGGAGCAAAGTCACGGAGGGCGCGGATGACGCCCTTGAAGGTGCTGGCAACGTTGGTGAAGTTGGCAATACCGCCACCAATGAACAGGACCTTGCCCTTGTCGGCCAGGGGCGCGCGCAGCATCAGGTCCAGGACCGTGCGGGCGTAGTGGTAGGTCTGTGATTCGGTGGGAGCACCAGAATATTCACCGTAGTTGGCCAGCTCGTCAGCGAAGCCTGATGAGGCAATGGCATCGGCGTACACGACCGAAGCACCACCACCAGCAACCAGAGTCCAGATACGGCCAGTGGGGTTGAGCACGGTGAGCTTCAGCGAAGCACCAGTCTTGGCATCCAGCTCAGCGATGAAGGCCTCCTCCTTGGTGAGCTCACGGCCGAAGGGGGCAGGGAACTCCATGGGGGGACCAGCATCGATGCTGACCTTCTCGCCACCAGCGGGAACCACGTTGGTGAGGCCAAGGGCCGCAGGAGATCGAGCAATAGCCCATTTGACACCGCACTCGAAGTCGGCAGTCTGGTCGAGCTTGGCAGCAAGATCCAGGAAGTGAACGGCGGCCGAAGTCTTGTCCTCGTTGGGGACGACGACTAAGGGGTTGATCTCGAGATAGGTGAACTGGCAGTCCACATAGACGGCGTACAGCCGAGTGATGAAGTCAACTAGGACATTGTGAAGACCAGAAGGAATGTGCTTGAGGAGGGCAGCTGCAATCTCCTCGTTGGAAGGGTACTCTGAGAGATCCACGGGGATCAGGAGCTTCTCTGCCTTGGCATCGACATCACCGACATCAACACCACCCTCGTGAGTGAAGAGAATCCAGTCTCCCTAAATGAACCAAAAAAAGTCAGGTCAGCAAAAATGTATTAGATAGTGCGAATGATAAGATAGATGCCATGGGAGCTGTGGATGGAAAGGAGATGTGGTGTGTAATCGCGCGGACAGGGGTGCGGCTAAGTTCTGCTCAGGACCCTCCCTATTGTGACATCCGTTCGTCCGCCCGGCCTCTCGTTTCGGCATGCTACGGGGACAAATTTCACACCGATTGCAAGCGCCACGACCTGCTGTATAAAGAAAACGCTTCTTTCGTCCGAAAATTTATATCTCGCCCATCTCTTTCAAAATTCAACTCTGAAATTTCTTTCCTCCTTTCCCCAGTCTTTCACAAAAAAGAGTCACTTGACTCCATCCACACAACTAGCATGTGGTGTTTTTTCGGGCCAAATGTTTGTTGAGTGTCTTGAAGAGATGGAACAAATAAAGAAAAAACGAGAAGAGGAAAAATCACTCACATCACGGACTGAGTTGATGTTGATGTAGTACTCTGTGTCTTGAGGGTGAGGAACAAAAGGCTCTACCAGGAAATGTCGCAGAACACCAGTTGTGTGCTCAACCTTCTGCTCCTTACCAGCTCGCTCGGCGACCCAGGCCTTGGCCTCAGCCCAAGTCTTGTTCAGGGCCAGCAGACCGCTCTTGCCTCGTCGCTTGATGAGCTGATCGGGCTTTGCAACAAACTTGGCGCCGGGCTGGAGCAGCCAGGGGAAGGTAACCTCGGCCTGGTTCAGGATGTCCCCAACGGCAGCATCCTCAGGGAAATGCAGTGAGGCCAGTCTGGAAGGAGGGTTGTGAGTGGTGGGCGCGGGGAGAGGACTCGGCTTGATGACAGGAGCACGGGTCAGGTGGTAGTTGACAATGGCCTTGCCATCGGCTTCGAAAATCGCTTTGGCGGACATTGTGATGAGTTGTGCCTACGGCGAGAAAGAGAGATGGTTTTTTTTTCGGGAGTATGAGAGAAGGAATGTCTGGTCTTTATGTCGTCAGCATGTGTTGGGAGAGACAACGATGAAGAAAAATGACGGTCAATTGCTGCACAGGTGCATACGCAGGTGCAGAAGCAAGCTTGGGCACCGAACCGCTGGAGACGCAATTGAATTTGAAAGGCGACAAAAAGGCAGATCTATCCAGGACCAGAGCCATTGGAAGAGGGGCGAGACTATTTACACCTACCGCGGAGAAGAGATTCAAGCGACTGGGACCTGCAATTGCAAAGTCGAAAGGCGAAAAGGCACGGAAAGCTGGATATCTGACGAAGGAGAGGGAAAAAGAAGGAAAAGTGAGCCTAAAGACGAAGAAGTGGATGGCAGGAAGAGGATGACTTTCAGCCTTTCAGAAATTTGGGCGACAGTCGGAAGCTCCACGTTGGCCAGCTTGCAGGAGGGGTTTGAGGGGTGATGGAGCTCAGGATACAGAGTTCGGAGGGTTAGCACTTTGGGAGGGCGGTCAGGGGGGTAACTTGGTGCCTGGTGCCACTAAAGACCAGCGGTGGTGCCAAAGTCGGCCGCTGCCGGGTGCGCATCACGCAGCGACGCCAAAAAAGAGAAAAAACCATTGGGGCGTGGAAACTCCCAATGGTTCGCCATGGCTCTAGCTCGAGTACCGGTACTTCCAAGGCATCCCCCCCCAGTTGTTGAGAAGACCCAAGTGGATCGCCATGATTTTGGATTTTTTTTTTCTTTCCAATTGGAAACAGGGCTCCCTTCGTTTTGGTTCTGGCGACCTGGAATTCTATTTACCACGGCGGGTATGCGCCGAACATCGCAGCGAGAGCTTGCAAGGATCTCGGGATCGAAATTCCCAGCAGAGGACTGTGACGCCGAAGACATCCCGCTTGATTCTGGAACCTCGGACGATTAGGGCTTATCTTGAATGTGCCATCCCGTGTCTACGACAATGACTTACACTTTGGCCCTGGCTCAACCCCCTCTTGTTCTCCCCCCTCTTGGCGGCGTTGATCGACTGATCACTGATGGGGGATTAACGTTGGTATGGGGTGCTGCAGGAGAGCCCAACAGAGACATGCTTTTGCTGCAAAGAAGCCTAGAACTCGCTGCTATTGAACGGCTGCACTAGGTGTTTTAGTGGGACAAGGCTGAGAGGGTCCTCGTGCTAGAGTTAGAGCGCTGCGATTAAGACGTCCACAGCCTACTGGTAGCTCAGGCACAAGCACAGAACGTATTCGTACCCGTTCAAAAGCGGTGAGACTGTTGATGGCTTACTACGAGGTGCTAACCTAACCTATTCGACTATCAGCGTTGGGAGAACAAGGGCCCAAGGCGTCAGCCACCATATTGCGTCGCTACCCCACCATTGCTGCCCCTCCATTCTCTAGCGCGCAACCATCCAGGTAGCAATTAACATACGCCAAAGCGAGAGATGCAGACGGTCTCTCGACTGCCGGACGATGCTAGCGGCACGCGCTGGATTGGATACGACACAGGAGTCGAGCACGATTGAGGGTCTTCGCTTTGCCTCCGACTTTCCTTTATCGATCCCTGACCTTCCCCTTCAACCCATGCTGGGGTTTGTGAGATAACTGCGGTCTGACGCATCCAACATCATGGCGAAAGCGAACCGGCCGAAACAGCGTGTTCTTATTATGGAAGCAAAGTCAATGGGGAAGCAAGGGGCGCAAAGCCTATTCTTCGGTGGGAGTATCCGACACCGCATTGGCAAAATGGAATGTGGTCCGTTGAGGTACCGGTACCACCGGCCCCAAGCCGTGTTAGCGGCCAGTGGCTGATGGACCGAGATTTTTTTTCCCTATGATTGTGTCTCATGGCGTTGCTATTCAACATTATGACCCCAAAAAAAACTTCCCCAACTCCTTTTGTGGCTGTTGCCGTGCGGATTAACTCTCACCATTCCCCCCCTGAATTCGAAAAACACCGGAAGCTCTCTTATCCACTGGGAAAAAATTAAGAAGCAAAAAAAGAGGGACACCACAATTAGATTGGTGCGCCATCAGGAGCTGTGAGACGAAATCACCGAACACCATTCCTACGGTATAATCCTCACTGCGTCAGCACCGGGGGTCTGTTGTCATTCTGCGCGGTCCTTCGGGTTTGGGAACTCTGTATCATCAGGATTGAGGTAAGCAGTTGTGTCTTGCTCTGTGTATTCTGCCCGTTTTTCTCTTTCGCACAGGGCTGTATGCACGTACGCGCACATGCTTGCCCCGATCTACGCTTCGGGTTCCGTTAGGGGATAGCAGCAGTGCAGCTTCGCTGGCCGTGACCCACCGGCGCCTCTCAGGTACCCACCGAGCTAGCGATTCGTACCAAGTACGCACGCAACACCTCCATGCTGGTACAGGGCGCATTGGGCACACAGGGTTTACAGGGGGGCCATTCTGCAGCATGTACTTGCGTGCGCAGTGCACGTACGGATACGGCGCGATGCCTGGCAGCCCATCCGCTGAGCTCCGGCCCCGCTGTGTGCTTTTGGTGGCAGCTTAGCAGCCCTCCATGGTCCAGTTGTCACTACTCTCCTGAAATCTGGCTCGTCTCCCGCTTCTTGGCCTCTCCCCCATTGAAGTTGCTCTTTGTCGTCTCAATCCCTCAATTCCTTTCCTCTCTCTTCTCCATCATCCGTATCATCTCCGACTCTGTTGTGGTTTTTGCCTTGGTGGGCGCAACGCAGCACAGCTTCTATTAATCTCTTGTTTAAGCTCTGCTGTTGACCGGTACTTTTTTTTTGCAGGACTCACCCCGCCATTTTTTCTCCTGCTTTAATTATCCTTTACCCCCCTCACCCTCCCCCAACAACTCCTCACGAGAAACCTCCTCTTGAAGAGTTCACACGCACATCGCCATCATGTCTCTAGCTCCCAATAACAAAAACCTGTCGGCCAACGATAACATCCAGCGCTTCGCTGCTCCCAGCCGACCCCTCAGCCCTCTGCCTGAGCACGCTCTCTTCTCTGAGAAGACGCGATGCTTCGTCTATGGTCTGCAGCCCCGAGCTGTCCAGGGCATGCTGGACTTTGACTTCATCTGCAAGCGAAAGACTCCCTCAGTTGCCGGCATCATCTACACCTTCGGCGGCCAGTTCGTCAGCAAGATGTACTGGGGCACTAGCGAAACGCTGCTGCCCGTCTACCAGCAGGTCGACAAGGCCATTGCCAAGCACCCCGACGTCGATGTCGTGGTCAACTTCGCCTCCTCCCGAAGTGTCTACAGCTCCACCATGGAATTGATGGAGTGCCCTCAAATCAGGACCATTGCAATCATTGCAGAGGGTGTCCCCGAGCGAGTAAGTCCTGTTTTTACCCGTTTTCTCTCTGTTTCTGTCTCAATTCATCGAGATTTGGGTGGCAGAAGCAGAAATTGGCACCATTGAACCCTGATTTGCTAACCACCTATTAATAGCGAGCTCGTGAGATTGCCCATGTCGCCAGGAAGAAGGGCGTTACCATTATTGGTCCCGCCACCGTTGGTGGCATCAAGCCCGGTAGCTTCAAGATTGGTAACACTGGTGGTATGATGGACAACATTGTTGCCTCCAAGCTGTACCGCAAAGGTTCCGTTGGCTACGTCTCCAAGTCCGGTGGTATGTCCAACGAGCTCAACAACATCATCTCCCAGAACACCGACGGCGTCTACGAGGGTGTCGCCATTGGTGGTGACAGGTACCCCGGTACCACCTTCATCGACCACTTGCTGCGATACCAGGCCGACCCTGACTGCAAGATCTTGGTGCTCCTTGGTGAGGTTGGTGGTGTTGAAGAGTACAAGGTGATTGATGCCGTTAAGCAGGGTATCATCACTAAGCCCATTGTCGCGTGGGCCATTGGTACTTGCTCCAGCATGTTCAAGACTGAGGTTCAGTTCGGCCACGCCGGTTCTTTTGCCAACTCACAGCTCGAGACTGCTACTGCCAAGAACCAGGCCATGAGCGATGCTGGCTTCCACGTCCCCACGACCTTTGAGGACATGCCCGCCGTGCTCAAGGTGGTTTACGAGAAGCTCGTCAAGGCGGGCACCATTGTTCCCCGCCCTGAGCCCGTCGTCCCCAAGATCCCCCTCGACTACTCTTGGGCCCAGGAGCTCGGCCTCATCCGAAAGCCCGCTGCTTTCATCTCTACCATTTCCGACGACCGTGGCCAGGAGCTCCTCTACGCCGGTATGCCCATCTCCGATGTGTTCAGAGAGGAGATCGGTGTCGGTGGTGTCATGTCCCTGCTGTGGTTCCGCCGCAGACTGCCCGAGTACGCCTCAAAGTTCTTGGAGATGGTGCTCATGCTTACTGCTGACCACGGTCCCGCTGTCTCTGGTGCCATGAACACCATCATCACCACCCGTGCCGGCAAGGATCTAATCAGCGCCCTCGTGTCTGGTCTGTTGACCATTGGTTCTCGTTTCGGTGGTGCCCTTGACGGCGCCGCCGAGGAGTTCACCAAGGCCTTCGACAAGAACCTGAGCCCCCGCGACTTCGTTGACAGCATGCGCAAGGCCAACAAGCTCATCCCCGGTATTGGTCACCGTGTCAAGTCACGAAACAACCCCGATCTGCGTGTCGAACTTGTCAAGGAGTACGTCAAGGCCAAGTTCCCCAGCCACAAGCTGCTCGACTACGCTCTGGCCGTCGAGACTGTCACAACTTCCAAGAAGGACAACCTGATTCTCAACGTTGACGGCTGCATTGCCGTCTGCTTTGTGGACCTGATGCGCAACTGCGGTGCCTTCTCCTCCGAGGAGGCTGAGGACTACCTCCAGATGGGTGTCTTGAACGGCCTGTTCGTTCTGGGCCGAAGCATTGGTCTCATTGCCCACTACCTCGACCAGAAGAGACTGCGCACCGGTCTGTACCGTCATCCTTGGGATGATATTACCTACCTGCTGCCTAACCTCAGCAAGGGCCAGCCTGGTGAGGGCAGAGTGGAGGTCCAGATGTAATTTTGAAGTCGAAGGGAAAATGAGAGGAGCGTTGAAAAATCTTTTATAAACAGTTGTGGGTATTTTGATGGATTTGGGAAGGGACGGTGGCTTGTAAAGACTCAGCAGCACACGCAGCCCGTAAGTCGCTGCTGCGGTTGAACGTTATGAAGAATTTAAATCGTTATTTTGATTGATGACAATAGAACAAAAAAATTAATTCACTACTATATTGCTTCCCGTGACTAATTCTCGAATTCATCTATGAAAGAAAATTGCATAAAAGTGCTAGCAATCGACATATCTATAAAAGAATTTACTGAATTGGGTGAAGTTATATCGCAAGTTCATCTTTTGATTCTTTATCACGTGACGCAGGCAAGGCTGTCTTCGTGAAGTTGGATGATATCTTATCGCGCGACCACAAGCAACTTTAGCGCAAGCTCAACCTAATCGAAACGGCTCCAGTTCCCCGAAACAAGCCGACCTACGCAACGACGAATCTTTCTCTGGAGGGTACAGAGAAGATAGGACGGGAGCACTGCCAACGTGCGGGATCTTATTTGTGGCATCGCGAGTGAATTGGACGCTTTCTTTGGGGAATTTGTACGAATCGAAAGCATCTTTTCTCTCTGGTTCATGTTTTTTGCTAACAGTCCGCCAGCGAGATTCGAATTCTACGAAGCATTGAGACGAGTAATCCCCTCGCCCTCTAATAACAATTCAAATCCCGAAACAACAAAAACAAAACAAAAAAAAACAAAAAAAACAAGACAATGTCCTTCTTCCGCATCACCCTCCACCGCTCCGCCATCGGCCTCCCAGAGCGCACGCGCGGCGTTCTCCAGGCGCTCGGCCTGCGACGGCGCATGCAGACGGTCTTCCACCCGGCGGAGCCGCAGTTTGCGGGTATGATTATGAAGGTGAAGGAGCTGGTGCGGGTGCAGGAGGTGGAGAGGAGGTTGACAAAGAGCGAGGTCAAGGCGGAGAGGACGCCGGAGAAGGGGTTTTACGTTGAGAGGGCGGTGCCGCGGATGTGATTTATGTTGTTGTGATGAGGAGGGATGCGGTGAGAAGTTTGGTGCTCGTTTTGGATGGAGCAATGTATATATGATTTTGGGGGATAGATAAAAAAAAGGAACTGTATGATATTGTGACGGCAACAATGTACGAAGGATGGAAGAGACAAACACGTTACTTCAAAAACGGTGGTATGAGGATGATGTGGAATCACGAAGCGATTGAGACATAGACCAAAAAACATGATTCGCATTTATCTTGTAGCTTACTCCATCTCCCTTCCACTCTAACTGTGTGATTTGAAAAGAAGAAATCACAATGTCATCGCATTAACACCTTGCTATCCAGTGCCATTACCAACATATCCGTCAACGAAAACGTTAATCCTACAAAATGAATTCAAGGGGATGGGGGAAACATTATTGAGCCAGGTAGTTGCTGTCACCACCACCTCAAAAACCACTGGTTCGATTCCAACTTTTTAAGAAAAAAAAAACAATAAAAAGAAAAGTATAGCCAAAAGGAAATAAAAACTCCCCGACAAACATGAGCAATACCGGTTTTCTTAGCCCAAACGTCTCTTAGGGGGGGTTGAGATGAGACAAAGCCTAAAAGCTTCTCGCTTTGTCAATGTACTCTTGAGATGGAGTCTCATACTCGTTGACAAAATACACCTCGCAATTGCGGCCTAGCCAGGCGGTGAACTTTCCAATCTCTTCTCTGAGGCGTGATACTGACTGCTGATCCATATTCGTCTGCGCAAGGAGTTCAGGTAATGAAACTGTGTAGTAAGAGTTAGCTAATGCATATAATAACAATAATCAAATTGTGACGTGGAATAGAACGAACCAATTAAGCGAGCGAGATGTTCTGCACCATAGACATCGCAAACATTTTTATACTCTGCATTCTCCTCTGCGTTGTCCCAGAGTTTCCGCACATCCATGTACTGGTGGCGTTCAAATCTAAAATAAAACAGAAATCGACATTAGCAGATATCCAGCTAAGCCAAGGGAAAAGCTTCACGAACCTATAAAGAAGTATTCTGCTCAGAGCCTTCTCGAAATACTCCCGGAACCCGGCAATAACCTCTTCCAGGATATCCATACTCGATGAGCCATCCTCTCTGCGTGGCCGCTCAAAGGCAAGGTAATCCTCAAAGATTTTGGTCACTGGTTTTGGATGGGGCAAGGGAACGAGCTGGTTGTTCTTGGTAATGTTCTCCCAGTCGTCAACCAGCATGGCCTGGATGTGATCAGGCACAGATATGTTGATCATGGGCTTGCTGTGGAAGGCGTCCTCCTGTGAAGCAGTCAGAATGTTTTCAAATAACGTAGGTTGTAATTGGCAAATTAAAAAGTGAACTTGAAAAATGAGAAGCCAAAAAAAAAAATTAAGAAAGAAGGAAAATTGAAATAGGATGCATAGAAAACGAAGATTAAGAAGCTACTTAGCCCCTATAAATCAGGTGTAAATCCACAAAAATGCTCTGGGTCTTTACCGTATGAGCTGGACTTTGAGCTGCCAATAAGCTCCGCCCTAGGTTTACACAGGAGCCTGAGCTTGGTCCGGGGTCTCTTGATGGGCGCAGCTGGCTGTGTTGCGCCAACTTCCCCAACTGACTCGATCGCCCCGACTGCCGAGACTGGTTCAGTTGGTTCAGTTGGCTTAGCTTGTGCAGTTTGCTCAACAGACGGTGATGCATTCTTGGGAAGGGCCTGAGAACGTCTCTTCTCGTTCTCCGTCCGTCTAGGAGGAAACATGTAACGGGCATCCCACAGAGGCTTCCCAGCCTTGCTGGTATAGCGATGCCCCTTCTTGGGCAACTTGACCAAATGATCGGGTGCTTCCCGAAACCGCGTTGGCCTTCTATTCCCTTTGCGGCGTGGAGCAGACAAAGATTGAATGGGCTGATGATGAGGAGGAGGAGTGTCCTCCTTACATCCGCGAACGTTGGATGTAGGAAACTGACCTCCCTTCAAGAGCATATTGTGTTGTATGTTCATTGTGAATTTGAGCGAGGAAGATGCGTTGTTATATGAAATGAGATGCGTCGCAAAAGAGAAAAAAGATGCATAAGAAGAGTAGTGGAACAATATTGTCAACGTGGGGGAGCACACGAAGATCAAATGATGGCTTGTCCATCTGAATATAGGTAGGTAAACATCCATGTTTTCAGGCTTTGTGGCTTGTACGTTCTTCTCACTCAAAATGCATCTAGTTCTCATGAAAAGGAAGTTTAAACAAGCAGAAGCTCGTCAAAGGCCCGGTTGCCGAAGTGACGCGGTATCAAAGTCCACTAGGACAGTTGGTGCCTTCACTTTGTCTATTTTTTAATATAGAGCCACCAGAGACGCCAGTTCTCAGCCAGTAAAGCTAAACACGTCTATTTGAGGCGCGTCTCCCAAGTATCCGGCATCATCCGTGCAGCTTGCAGGGCCGATTCTTGCAAAGTCTTGAGAACTACTCTGACTCGCGGGGGAGTGTTGAAAGCATTCAAGGAGGTGTGGACAAAGGACTCTCAAAACGCCACGAGGAAAGGAAAAGCAGAATAACACGCCATTCATCATAGAGGGACAAAAGCGGCTGCTAAAGGACGACAAATAAAACAAAGAGTGCACCAACGCTGACGGCAAATCAAGTCTTACCTGTTCGAGTTCCCAGTCCTTGCCTCTCCTACCTCCCCTGCCTCCTTGAGTCACGGCGGAACCTCGCTCCTCGCTACCACGCGCGGACTCGCCGCCACTCTTGACGATTTTCTTGGGCACCTTGGTCGTCTTCTGCATGCTGGTCTTGAGTTGCGCGTGTAGCTGAGCCGCCAGCTCCTTGTGCTCGTCGTCAAAGGGGCGGATACGGTCCACAAGAACCCAGTCGTCCCACGTGTTTTTCCAGCCTTTGTAGTGAACCTTGTACCGATATCCTTCATTGGGCTTCTCTGCAGGCTGAACATCCATGATCTTGGCCTCATAAAGCATATCTATGTGGAAGCAAAGGACTTTTTCGTCCTTGCTGAATGGCGGAGGCGGCTGTTGTCGCGCTGGAGCCATGATGAAAATGAGAATGAGACGCCTGGGGCAAAGATAAAATTTTGCAATAGATCACTCTTTTGATATTTGAAGATGAAATTAAAAGGACTAGTGAATGGAATGAGATGGAAATGATTTTCTGTGATAGTCTCCAGCCCAGATATCTGCAATTGATGGAGATGGAGTTTGGAATGGCAGTCAAAAAAAGGATTGTACAGGGAGACACGTGAGTGAGATTGAAGTGAATTGAGCACGGAGCGGTACCCGGTGTTGTGCCCCTGGCTTCTGGGCGGGATAGGCACTAATGCTTCCTAGCCCCAGCAGCTTTAAGGCACTGTGCTTTGGGGGGGAATCAGCCTGGAATGGCTCGATACAGGCATCCGCAAGTACCATTGGCTTAGCTTTTAGCGGGTAGCGGTAGCATTTACGGAGTACCGGGAGCCAAAGGTCGTGTTTACAGACATGAATTCTGTCAGACAGCAAATTCACGCGACGCGAAGTCTCCTTACACCGACAGCATCATTGAAGGGGAGAAGTAGAACGACAACTAGGTACACATGTTTGTTATCATTATTTTGAACCATTCACAAGTTTTGAAGGGCAAAAACAGCTGCAGCTGCGATATTCACCAGGTGTAAATCTCTCTTTATTTTCCCAGGTTGAATCGGGGTATCTATTATACTACAAATCCTCATAAAAACTCATCATTTGCCTAGGTTTCATCTCACCTCATAAACGCCTTGTTGAAGACTTTTCGGATAACCATCCTAATGAACTATGTCAAACCCCCAAATTTTTCTTCTTAATCAGAAGAATCAACGCACATATGCATATGTTGAATGCTCGCCTGAACCGACCTTTCCCGTATCCCAAGCGATGTTAAAAGAACCTTTTTTTGTGTGGGTACCGTGATAACCCGTCGTCGTCACCTAAACCATGCCCAAACGCCGATGTTGAAATCGTGCCTGGCTAAAGGCGCAATCAATGCGCCCATCATAGCCAAGCCATCCTACGTTGCAACCGTAGGAAGGAAAAAAACAAGCGTCATACTTATTTGGAGTACTTGGCACGGAAGTACTTGGTGGCGGCGATCAAGTTGGCCAGAGCCTCCTTGGTCTCCTTCCACTGGCGGGTCTTGAGACCACAGTCAGGGTTGATCCAGAGCTGCTCAGGCTTGAGGTACTGGAGCATCTCCTCGATGCGGTCCTTGATCTCCTGCTCGCTGGGAACACGAGGGGAATGGATGTCGTAGACACCAGGTCCGATGTGACGGGGGTAGGCAGAGTCAACGAAGACGCCCAACAGCTTGGCATCAGACTTGCTGTTCTCAATGGACAGGACATCGGCATCAAGGGCGGCGATGGCGTGGAAGAAGTCCTGGAACTCAGAGTAGCAGAAGTGGGAGTGGATCTGGGTAGAGTCCTCAACGCCAGTGGTGGACAGGCGGAAAGCCTGGACAGCCCACTTGAGGTAGGCATCACGCTCCTTGCCAGAGCGGAGAGGGAGACCCTCACGGAGGGCAGGCTCATCGACCTGGATGACATCAACGCCGGCCTTCTCGAGGTCGACAACCTCGTCACGGAGAGCCAGAGCAAGCTGCTCAGCCTGGACAGACTGGTGAATATCATCACGAGGGAAGGACCATCGCAGACAAGTGACGGGTCCAGTCAGCATACCCTTCATGGGCTTGCTGGAGACGGAGACAGCGTACTTGGACTCCTTAACGGTCATGGGGGCAGGGCGGGAGATGTCACCGACAATGATGGGGGGTCGGACGCATCGAGAGCCGTAGCTCTGAACCCAAGCGTGGGTGGTGAAGGCATAGCCGTCCAGGCGCTCGCCAAAGTACTGAACCATGTCGTTTCGCTCGGGCTCACCGTGAACGAAGACATCAAGGCCAAGCTCCTCCTGGATCTTGACGTTGTCACGGATCTCCTGCTCAATGAAGGAGTCGTACTGCGCGGCAGTGATCTCGCCCTTGGTCAACTTGTTTCGTGACAGACGGATCTCCTTGGTCTGAGGGAAAGAGCCGATGGTGGTGGTAGGGAACAGGGGGAGCTTGAGCTTCTCCTGCTGGGAAGCGATACGGGCAGGGAACTCAGACTTTCGGTTGTAGTCTGCGGGGACGATCTTGGATTGGCGCTCCTTGACCTTGGGGTCGTTGGTGCGGGGGGAGGTGGCACGAGCCTGGACCGACTTGGCGTTGGCCTCGAGCTGCTCGCGGACGGCGGCAGGGCCCTCAGTGACAGCCTTGGCAATGACGGCAATCTCAACGGCCTTCTCAGAGGCGAAAGAGAACCAATCGGCAATTTCAGGGTCCAACTTCTTCTCGCTGGCAAGGGTGTGGGGAGTGTGGAGGAGAGATGAGGAGGTAGCGACAATGACACGGTCCTTGCCAAGCTTCTGGACGGCGCCCTCAACAGTCTCGATGGCGCGCTTCAGGTTGGTCTTCCAGATGTTTCGTCCGTCAACAACACCAGCAGACAGGATGGTCTTGGAGCCAAGAGCACCGATAACGGTGTCGAGCTGCTCAGGGTTACGGACAAGGTCGACGTGAACGGCATAGATGTCCTTGGGGACGAGGTCAAGGTTGTGGACGATGTCACCGAAGTAGGTGGTGAAGACGAGCTTGGGGATCTTGTCACCGAGGCTGGCGAACTTCTCATAGGCAGGCTTGAAAGCGGCCTTGGTCTTGGCAGGGAGATCGAAGACGAGGACAGGCTCATCAATCTGGACGGTCTCGGCACCAGCCTTCTTGAGCTGGACGAGGAGCTGCTCGTAGACGGGCAGAAGGCTCTCGAGCAGGTCAATGGGGTCGACGGACTGGCCACGGTCGGACTTTCCGAGGTGCAGGAAGCTCACAGGGCCAACAAGGACAGGGCGGGTGGTGATACCAGCCTCCTTGGCCTCATTGAACTCAGCAACGGCCTTGGGGGCGGCAGACAGCTTGAAGGTCTGGCCGTCCTGGAGAGTGGGCTTGACGTAGTGGTAGTTGGAGTCGAACCACTTGACCATCTCCAGACTGGGGACATCGACACCTCCCTTCTGGTGGCCACGACCCATGGCGAAGTACTGGTCAACAGTGTCAAGGCCATCCTTGGTGTAGCGCTCAGGAACAGCCTGTTATTTCATTGTTAGCATTCATCGATCTAGAGGTGAGGCAAGGAGGCATTCCGCAAACATACACCAAAGTCCTGGATGTGAGAGAGAACCTGATCGTACAGGGCGAAGTCGTTGCTGGGGATGATGTTGACGCCGGCATCCTTCTGGATCTTCCAGTGAGCCAGACGAAGTCTCTTGGCCTCAGCAAGAAGCTCAGTCTGAGAGAGCTTTCCACCCCAGTCTACAGAGTTGATTAGGTTAGAAAATTTTTCTTGTGACGTCGAGCAGGGAAGACTAACAAGCTTCGGTGGCCTTCTTCAAGTCACGGTTGACTCCCATACGGGGGAAACCGAGAACTGCGGACTGAACCATCTTTGCGATTGGTTTGGATACGGACTTGACAATTTGGTTGTGATTGAAAGAGTCGCTGCAAAAAAAGGAAAGAAAAAAAAGAAAAAGTTAGTTGAATTGTTCGGCGGGATCGGAGTTCATAGAAAGGATTAGATAGAAGGCAAGAAGCTTACTGGGTATCAGCCGGACGGTCCTGCCTGTGTCGCAGCGGATGAATTGATGAAGAAAATGAGTCCTTTACAAGATTGGTATAAGAAAAGGACACGCTGAGGAGGATGGGGAGGAGGAAGATTAAAAGGACAACGAGAACAGCTGGGCAGCGACCTAATAAGTGGTTTGGGGAAAAGCGGCGGGCGGGGGAGGGGTAAGACGAAGCGGTCGGGTTCTGCTTGGGTACAGGCACTGTCATCGGGTCTTTTCTTTTTCCAGTGGTTCCAGTGGAGCCTATCACCGTTGACCGGGCTGCTGCGTTTCGACCAATTTCTTTTCCAGTCTCAACATCTCTAGCCATTGGTAGCTGCAGGCAGCTAAACGAAAGCCGGGCCAGGGGCGTCAACCGAATTGCGCGATTTGCGCCATCGGAGGATGGTTCCCCATTGATTCCTCCAGAGGCAGAATCTTATTCATCGCCGTGCGTAATGACAGGCTTTGTTATCCCTGCCACGCCATATCTAGAATTTCCTAGCGCCTGAGCCGGGGGCGAGACTTGTGCTAATAGCTCCCTAGCACGCAGTTGATATGGAGCGCTGTTACTGCTGGAAGTACCATCTCATACTACTGAGTGGGTTAGTAGAGCGAATGATAATTAACACACGCAAAAAATGGATCAAATTTGCATTCCTCTGCCTGGGTAACTCGTACTCGTACTCACATTTTCGCACCGCCCATGAAGAAGAAAAGAGAGTGGGGGAGATGGCGAGAGAGTACTTGGGCATCTAGTAGCTACAGTACTAGGTAGTAGTACCCAGTGCTCAATATTACTCGTAGGATGGTGGATGGCAAAATGATTACATGCAGCTTTTGCCTCCCCATTAGAGATGTAGTTGGCTGCTAACAAGCTGCAAGCGTATGAGGTGCAGAAATTTTTGCAGCCCTGCCCCATCAAGTTTCTGCAGTAGTACCTTAGCAAACCCTCCATGGTACTCCGTACAGTGACTGCTACTACAGCAGAGCTTGTCTAGCAGCCAGTATTAGTACCTGATTGCCACGGGGAGCTGCAAGTAAGCTTTACCGCCTAAACTCTCTCGCATGTGTACCACTGTGATATGTACCTGGGTGTGGTAAGACGATCCTAAAGGCGTGCTCTGCTCCGTACCACGTAGTATCAGCCATTTTTGACGGGAGAGGAGGTTGTATTAACATGACCGCCTTGTACAAAAGATTTTACATAGTACTCACCGCCTATGTAAGTGTCCAAGTGGAATCAATACGCCATATGCATTTTGCTCTACTGTACTCTAGCAAGAACATAGAAGCAGATCGCGAATGAAGTACTACAGGTAAGGTAGTAAAGGTACCAAAGCTGCTAACCACTTAGTGGTACCTCCTCACCAGGTACCACATAGGACAGTACCTAATGGCGGTGGCATCTATGAGAGCTAACTCGCCAAGTTGGGTGCATGGACCCCCATTGAAATTCGACTAAGGGCGAATAAGCGTCTTCCTAGTGGAGGTAGTGGTTGAGAAGAGAAAAAAAAGATTGAGCTCAATTGGATCCGATTTCGCAGTCGCTGGGCTTAAAGAAGAAAAGAAGAAAAACATAAGAAAATGAAAGAAAGTCTACCTCTGCTGGCCATTTCCTTTATCTCACAGTGAAGAACAGCAACCGTAGAACTCTCAGCCGAACAATTTACATGTAATTCACCCCAATTGCTTTGACGTTAGTGGGAATCCTTTGCATAATGCTAGGTAGATAAGCAGCGGCAAATCCACACACCCTCTTCGCCTGTCAATGTCAGAGTCCCCAGATAAATATAGCCCAGCTTCCAGATCCGACGACAGACCTTGGCTAGTCTAGATCATCCATAAGCATCCCAACTGAGTATGCTGGTAGAGAGAGCATCGTCAGAGTTCCCCCGCGAAGAGATTTACCTAGAAGCAAATCTTCAGCGCTTCCAATGATCCTGTCCCGCATCTCAGTAATACCGGCATCACCAATGGCGATGTTGTCATACTGTGGGCGCATCACTCTGTCGACCTGATGGTTGGCGTCATGGGCATCCTGGCATCCTGGCATCCTGGCATCCTGGGATGACGGCCTCCTCTTACGTTGACCTGACCCTTGACCTCGCAGGATGCTGATGCTGATGCTGATGCACTCGTATGCAATTAGGCGTCTGGTGCTACCATGAGTGTACCCAACCCCATGTACCCTTCAACGAGACACCAGGTTTACCTCGAAATCGCACAGCCCTGCACATTGGTCAGCCTTAGCAAAGCACTAGATAAAGTCAGGCTTCTAGTATCCTCCGTGTGATAGTACATCGATGAGGTGCTCAAGCTCAAGACTGAAGTCTCTTTCACTCAGAATCTGTTCGTACGACTTCGTCGAGGACGGCGAAGTTGACCGCCAAGATGGCTTTGCACGAGCGAGAAGCAAGACCGCATCTCTCTCCGACCTTCTTGCTTAATTAGGGAAGTGAGAGACGACCCAGTCAAGACAGAGAGACCAAATGAATGAATCTCCATGAATCACAACGTTCTCGGCCGCCACCATAGTCTCACCAAGTACTTCCCCTGGGTTTTAGATCGATTCGACCTTTCATCCGAGAGCAAGTCGAACATGTTGTCGGGAATCGCACTTGGCCTTCTACAAAGAGACATCTTCACAGCCCTCTCCGTCAGTGTATAGTTACAAACCATCTGAGGAGGATACTGCACATAAACGACACACTTGCGGGGTGGCTCAGAGAGCAGAAGCCCATGGCTCATCTTATATCGGCTATAGGTCAAAGTTTTGTCGGTGATGCGACAGCAGGGCTTCCTTCTTTGCGGCACGCACTTTGCTTTGGTGATGTGCTGATGTTGAAGGACTATCGAAATACCAGCAACTCGCTGACAATGTTCGGATCATCAACATAATTGGGTCAACTGAGAATCAACAGAGTTACTTTTGAGATACTGAGTCGTTCGAAGAAGCCTAGCTATCTAGATACTCTCAAAGATGCCGCTCTCGCAGTTAAAGGAATGCTTAACGTAGGAGTGCTCATTGTAGATCAGCAAGATAGCGAGAGGATTTAGCATTGAAGAAGTTAGAGAGGTTTACATCAGAGCAACCCACCTCGCAGAAGAAGTTACAGTGGAAACCTGAGGCTGAATGAGCAAATGCTCTTCGAATCAAGGTCGTGGATAAGGTGATGTGGATCGAGGCAGAGCATAAGATCGGCAAGAATGAGCCTTGGAAGCAACACTATTAGTACCGGGCGACTAATTGTACCAAACAGGAGATCTAAGGCACAACCTTTAGTCTGAAGACGTCGAATGCTTGGGCAGAGCTGACGACCAGGCCAACATCTATTACTTCCGAATTGAGCCCAAAGAAATTGATAGCAACCTAAACCTGAGCCCTATGATTCGTGGCTGAATTCAGCGACTTAATGACGCACGCCCTTCACAGCATTTTTAACCCTCCCCAAGGCCCTCGTCTTTCCCTCATTTAAATCACACTACCAAACAGCATAAAGGCTCGTCCTAGAAGGCTGTCAAGCTTCACAGCATTCTTAACTCTCACCAAAGCCCTCGTTCTCTCGTTGAACGGGCAACTCCTAGGTTAATATTGCTGGTTTAATACTACCTAGGTGGGCAAGCAAACTGTAAAATAAGAAAGACTTCAAAGCATCTATACTTTTAGAGAAGCTACCTACGCAGCAAGAGAAAAAAAAAATGCAATACTGATAAACCATTTTTTATTCTTTTGTGTAGTTTGCAGGAACATGAGGCTCAATTCAACCTTCACAGCATTTCCCCTCCC